>ML801203.1:0-15641 GCA_009831015.1 Picea engelmannii
CCCTATTACTTGATAGAATCATCTTTTGATAAATTCCATGCCATTTATTTGCCCCATTTCCAATTGCAGCAACCAATCCATCTCTACCTTTGTTGAATCTTGAGCCAATCGATGATTTTCTTCAGGATCTTGTAGAATTTGGCAACCAAAATGGGCTGGTTAGTGTTGAAGAAACCTTCAGTGCCTTTTATGAACTTGAGAAAAATAATGCCTTGCCTCTTTTCAACAAATTTTTTTTTTTTAAATATTCAGGTCTGTCGGTCTTCCGACTACTATAGGTCGAACTTCCGACGGGAAACACTCCCAGCAAAGCGTCAAAACTACAACACGCTCATCAGTCGCGTCGACGAGATAGTGTCAGAATATTCATCGGTAAACCGATGAACGTCGTCGGTAGTTTTCTGGTTGTCCTTTGAAATTAAATTTTTAAAGGTCGTTGGTCGTCAGACGTTAGGGGAGTCGAAATACCGACGATAGTCCAACATCAGAAAAACCACAGGAGATTTTTCGACACTTGTTGAGCCCTCATAAGTGGTAGTTGAGCAATGTCAAACGTCGGGGGTATGACAATAGGGCCGTCGAAAATTCTGTCCATTTATAGTAGTGAATTGTGCAACATACATCCAAAACATATCTCCCCATAGATCTTTCAAAGATAAGACCCCCTATGAGGCTTAGAGCAGCCTCAAACCGGAAGTGACCCACTTTTGCATTTCCGGTTCATGTGCATGGGCCCACATTCCCTCTGAAAAGAGGAAGGCACTTGATCCACAGAGCACTGAGTATATTTTTGTTGGATACCCTGACAATGTGAAGGGATATATAATTATTGATCTTTCCTCAGATCGGATCATCATTGATCATAGTGTCCAATTAGAGGAAAGTGTCTCGCATGTACCTCAACAGCCACATGTAGACACCTTCATTATTCCACATGTCCAATATGATGAGCATGCACATGCTGACTATTATTAGATTGAGATTTATGATTCAGAGGACTCAAATTATTCAGATACAGAGTCAATACAGTCAGATGCAGATTCAGAGAATCCAGATGCAGTTGCAGAGTGAGAGAAGAGGCCCAAGTGGGAACAGACTACTCTTCAGGATGCAGGGGATCTCATTGGTGATCTAGACAATACTAGGAGGACTCAATCTGATTTCGAGGAACCTCCTATTGCACTCATTGCCACTGAACCATTTCCCTCCATGGATCTTTTCTTGGTTCAATATTCAGATCCACAATCTTATGGCAAGGCAGCTGGAAATCTCTTTTGGGAATCCGCCATGCAGGAGGAGTACAACTCCCTCCTCGAGAACCAGACTTGGGCTTTGGTTCCCCTTCCTTTTTGGAGGAAACTTTTTAGATGCATATGGGTCTACACGACCAAGAGGGTAGAGGATGGACAGATTAGCAGATACAAAGCCAGGCTTGTTTCGAAAGGCTTTCAGTAGGTGCATGGTATTGACTATGATGAGACCTTCGCTCCATTATCGAAGATGGATTCCATACGAATGGAACTTTCCATTGAAGCAGCCAAGGGATGGAAAGTCCATCAGATGGATGTGAAGAATGCATTTCTTCATAGTGATCTCTCTGAGAAGATATATATGGAGAAAACATAGGGATTTACGCAGGACTCATCTTTGGTATGTTGACTGAAGAAGTCCCTTTATGGCCTCAAGCATGCTCCGAGGGCATGGTATGCCAAGATGGAGTCCTACCTGTTGTCACAGAACTTTGTACTTTGTAAATTAGACTTGAATGTCTACATGCTCAGAACGGTTGATTCACTTCTACTCTTAGTTCTGTATGTTGATGATTTGTTGATCACCGGTTGCTCGACTTCAGTGATTGCTACAGTCAAGAGGATTCTACATGATAGGTTTTTTATGACGGGCATGGGTCTTCTACACTTCTTCCTTGGACTCGAGATCAGTCAGGATGCATCAGTCATCAAATTGTCTCAATCCAAGTATGCATGAGATCTCCTTGAGAGATTTCACATGATAGACTGCAAGTCTGCTCCGACTCCTTTCCTATCAGGAGTCAAACTTGAGGATGGCAGGGAGACTCCACTGGTTAACATCACACTGTACAGAAAACTAGTGGGGAGCCTTTTGTATCTCACACACTCTAGACCATACCTCTCATATGCAGTTGGCATAGTTTTCAAGTTCATGCAAGAGCCACATGAGCTACATTCGAAGGTTTCAAAGTGTATCCTTCTATATGTACAGGGCATCATCACCTTTGGAATACATTATGCAGTAGACTCTACATTATATCTCATTGGGTTTACTGATTCTGACTGGGTTGGCGATAGCACTGATCGCAAGTCCACATCTGGTTACTCACTCAATCTTGGTTCTGGGCCTATCTGTTGGTCAAGCAATAAGAAAGCTGTCATTTCTCTATCTTTAGACGATGCAAAGTACAGAGGGGTAGATAACATAACTATTCAAGCTATGTAGCTACAACATTTTCTCAATGATTTGGGAATTCAGTTTCATCGGTCGATCATCATATGGTGTGACAACTAGAGCACTTTGAAGTTCTGCAGAGATCTAGTTCAGAGGCAGCGGACGAAGCACATCGAGATCCACATGCACTACATATGGGACTTAGTACACGAGGGGATCATTGACCTACAGTTACGTCCTTCAGCAGAACATATGGCATATATCTTCACCAATACCTTCACTGAGCATAAGTTTCATTCTCTATGAAGTCGTCTTGGAGTGAAGGATGCAGTTTCCTAGCAACTGTAGTTATTCTTTTTACATACATTGTACCTTGAGGGGGGGGGGGGTTCCCATGATTTTTTCCCTCTTTCCTCACTTTATTTAAGTGTATCTTTTGTATTTGGGTACCTAACATGGCCTTGTTGCTAGGACCCATTATTTATTTTCACCATAGTGATGTTCATGGGGGGTGTTGGAGTTACTTCACACACACCTAGGATTTCTTTTTCCTAAGTTTTTCCCTTGTTTATTAGTCGTAATTAGTCATTATCTAGTCTCCTATATTTAAGGGGGAAATATTCCACCTAGAGAATATTCTCTTTAAGTTGACACTTCAGTTTGACTAGTTGAGTTGAGTTTAGATGTTGCATTGGTTTTGTCACCATGCAACATTGGGATCATCACCAGCTAATGTGAAATTTCCTTGGGATCATCACTAGATTGACACATTACCCTTTATTCCCTGATCTACTCCTCACTACTCTTTGTTCAGTCAGTTAACTGAAGACTAGTTGACTAGTTAACTCAGCTAGGTGGCAGTTCACTCCCGTAACTGCCCGAGAGACTAGACTAGGTGGCAGTTCACTCCTGTAACTACTGGTGTGTGTCCATATCACTCTAGACCACCACTATGGTTCATTGGTTCTCCTTTAGTGCACACTCATTGAGTTATATAAAGTATATCATGTGTAAATTATTCATTATTCATAACGGTTAATGAGAATTCTTCTATTCTTTCTCTCCTTCTTCTTATTTCTCAAATTCTCTCTGCAAATGTGTGTATTATTGTTTAGCTAGATCTATTCTATGCAGGTTCAACACATTTACATTGTTCCATCATCTGAACACTTTCCATTCAAGTTCCACATATCCATTCTGCAATCTAACCATTTTTTTCTATTTGTAGTAGCTTCTCTTAGGTAGTCAAATCCAAAATTTACCTTTATGAAACATTCCAGAACCTTGGAATGAAGTAGCTTGGAACATCCCATCACTCTACTACCACAAAAATCTTGAATCAAATATTGTTACTCCTAGTTGTCCATTAGATTACTTCATTAGCATTTCCCTATGAAACCATACCTTTCACACTTAATACCATTCCCAGTGGAAGTCTATTTTCATTCAGTGGCACTTTTCAAGTGAAAGAGCATTCATTTTTCTATCTCCAATTTCTCTGCATTGGCATCCTACTTCCACTATTAACTCTAATATCAGAAGTGGATTTCTTTCACTAAGTTCTTTTATACAAGTATCTAATTCATATCTAACAAATCCTTCCCTGAAACTCCTATGCTTGACACATAGAGATTATTCACACACAACCTCTTAAACTCTTTGTTTTCTTCCACATCAAGCTTGCAACTGTCTACACATATGTACCTTCAAGGATATGGAGCCTTAATTTTTCTTTATATGCCCATTAATGAAATTATTGACCTACTAGATTCATATCCTATGTGAGGACTCTTGACTTTTTTGTACCTGCAATTTATTCACACTCGGTAGCAACTAAATAATAATCCCTCTATTATGCTCTTCTCGAGTTCTTTATCCATTTTTCATTACTTTCCCTGTAGTTATTTATTAACTCATCCAACTTATGTAAGCTCTGTCATGCTTCCATGACTCTGATATATGATCCTAGTCTTGAATTGAACTGATTATACCTCTAATTCTCTCAAATTTGCAAGAAACCATTTTGTTAGAATTATACCTATCATAAAATTTGTCAATTAAATTTACATATACTTTTTTTGCTCATTTCATGAAGAATTATATCACAATTATCCAAATTCTAACAATTGCAGGTAATTCTTCTATGAATCATATTTCCAATGTATATACTCTTTCCCCATTCTGATTTCTGAGATGAAAGTTATGTCTTCCTGACAAATCCACTTTCACCCCATTTTTGCATTTTCTCCAATGGTGAAATTTTATTGAAATGCCAACTTCAGTCAACTGCAAAAGGAAATATGCCAGGAACTAGAGAAACTTCTGTATGAGGTGTATATAATTAAAATGACAAGTAATTCATAAAAAAATCCCATATTTTCAATCTAATTCTCTAGTAAAAAACTACAACAATTTGGAAATGACAACTTTGCCCTTTTTCACCTCTTTTTCCAAACTTTGAATTTTCACAAAACTGGCTATCTCTCAATCTATGCACTTCTGGAAAATTTTCACTAAACCAAAGTTGTTTGTATTTATGAGTAAATAAAATGTCAAATAAATAAATAAAAAATATGTTTCGTGATATGGGGTCACTTTTCTTCCTCCGAAAATCTCATAAATCCTAGAAAAGTGGCCCAGAATAGTGGATTTTGGCCTATTTCAGCAATTCCCCATTCCAATCCACTTAGGATTTATTTAGTTTGTTCATGGGTTATTTATGTGTCTTCTTTCTTGATACTCTCAATGAATTTCAACCTAATTTAGACCTTTGCCAATGATCTGGACCCATATCTTTAAAAACCATTATTTTTTCATTATGACAAATGAAAGCCGAAATGGACAAGGGCCCTCTCTGGAACTTTCGTAGAAATCATCTTTGTAGAAAAAACCCATAAGTTTCATCCCAATCTAACTTTATATGCTCTAGTTATGGTCAAAATAAAAAAATTGGCTTCAGACTTAGTTTTTATTTTGACACAGTGGAGCAGTTTTGCCTATAGGGCAATCTACACTATTGATCTTAAAATAAGAATAGATATGGACCATCTACTAGAGGTTCCATTCAGAGTGTTGAAGAATCGAGCTCAAACATGAATCTGAAAAGAGGGTATCAAGGAATATTCATTTTTGATACCATTATCACTTTTCATTCGGAGTTCACAAAATTAGGTAAGCTTCACCACTCTGACCCAAGGGTATCGAAGAATATTCCATTTTGATACCTTTGGAACTAGTCACTCGAGGTTCCAAAAATTAGGCAATTGTCGCCACTCCGACCAAAGGGTATTAAGAAATATTCCCTATTGATATTGTCGAAACGTTTCCTTTAGAGTTCAGAAGGTTGATGAAGTTTCACTACTCCGACCAGAGGGTATCGAAGAATATTCCCTTTCGATACCTTATCACTCGAATTTGAAAATATTAGGAAATATTTGCCACTCTGACCAAAGGGTATCGAAGAATATTCCTGATCGAAACCATATCAGTCAGAGTTGAAAATATTAGGAAATCTTCTCCTTTCTAACCATAAGGTAATGGAAAATATTCTCGTTCGATACCATATCACTCGGAGTTGAAAATATTAAGCAATATTTTCCGCTCTGACCAAAGGGTATCGAAGAATATCCCCATTCGATACCATTAGAACTTATCAATCGGAGTTCAAAAATTCAACGAAGTTTCGCTGCTCCAAAAAGGAAGGGTTTTGAATAATATTCTATCTCGATACCTGATCATTCAAAACTTATAAGTTGGAGTTCAAAATTCAAAGAAGTTTCATTGCTCCGAAAAGGGAGGGTATCAAAGAATATTCCACTTTCAATCTCTTATCACTTGGAGTTGAAAATATTAGGCAATCTTCGTTGCTTCAAACATAGGGTATCGAAGAATATTCATGTTTGATACCATCAGAATTCTTCTGAACGAGATCTTCTAAAAACTCCTTTCCAAAATCACAACTCAGCGAGATCTGATGATTGAGAAAGATCCCGACTGATCTAATGACTCTCATTCTTTTAGGATTCTACCATCGACTTCTCTTCTGACCCGACTCCAAAGTCCTTCCAACAATTCCTTCCCGAAGACCTATCGAGAACACCTTTCTCGAACCTCTAAGATTGAATCTTGACCGTTGATTTCCTCTAACTTCCCAAATGACCAAGAATGAATGTGGACCGTCGATTTGCCTCATTTATCAAACCCCTGAAATGAATCTCGTCCATCAATCTAGTAACTTTGTCAAACTTCGAAAACATTAATATTTTTTATTTTTTAAAGAATGAATATGGGTCGTTAATCGCAAGATCGAACATGATCTCAACCGTGGATTCTCTGAAATCTTCTTCGCACTACCACGACCATTAAAATTACAAATTTCTTCAATCTTCCAAGTCGAATTTGACTCTGCAACTCCATAGATCAAATCCATTAAACCTCTCAAACAATCTGAATCCTTTAAATGCAAATTTGCTCACAAATTTGAGGATTTCACTCTAATTTTCCACCATTTTCCCCAAAATTTGTACCAGTTGAATCTATAACAACGAATCTTCCCGGTTCACACCCATTTGGGCCCATACCACTTTGGTGTTGAACTAGAAGCTATGATACCAATATGTAATGTACCCATCCATACACAAGTTGACCATGCTACTTCAAAACTCGCTTCTGAACCGATTTTGAATTCTGATAATAATTAATCTGAAATCAAGCATGAGAGACTCACATGGATTAACCAAGATCCATGCTACAACATAAACAAAATAAATAGTGTTCCATGCACAACAAATAACCAACAAGCATGCACATTATTAACATGAATCTCATAGATAATAATTAATACACAGTGGAATAAAGACACATGTAAATAAAACCATGACAGAGAGCACTTATCTTTAATGAAACAGATCACCAATTGGTTGCATACCAAGGAAGTTCCACCCAACCATAGACATTGTTTTTTAAAGTCTCCACAACAATGTCACCTCCGAGCTAGGGCTATGAATCCACAAGGACGATTCCAGGGTTTCACTCAGCATCCCAACCCAGTCATCACTCAATATCTCATAGGCTTCTCAACACACACAACAATCTAAGGTACACTAGCTCTCTTCTATCCAGCCTACACAACCCAAGAGAATGGACCCCCTTCTCTGCCATGAAATCCCTCGGGCCATCCACCTCCTTCCAGGGCTCCAATGTATCTAGTCAAGAATATCCATGTTGGGACTCTCAGGATTTGCAGTTGTGAACAAAACTTAACCCATGCCAAATTATCTAAAACATCCAGGCATTAATTCATGGCTGAAATACACTAGCAGTCATTACATCCAACAAAACCATGCCTCTCTAATAATTTGTTTTTCCTTCCCAAGCCAAGATCCAAATGAATGAGGAATGAAGAGTGGGTGAAATAATGAATGGAGAGAGAACAGAGTGAAAGGTGTGAAAAATGAACAATGAGTGAGTGAGTGAACCCCCAAACAGACCAAATATGGGTTTATATATTTCCTTGCAAATCAAGAACCACATGGCCTTCCTCCCAAGAATATCATGTAACCCCTTTTCTCCATATAATAAATTATGGGTAAATAAAATATAATAAAAAGACTTATCCCCTTAAGCCCCCTCTCTTGTGGAATCATAGCCCCATATCTCTCTTGTCTGTGTCCTTCTTGTAGCTAGCAATGTATTTTATTAATGTATATGAAGTATTACATTTCCTAAGCACTCTGGCCCCTTTTCAACTTTACTGGCTCACCAGCCTAAGTCACAATTACATAATACATTCTAATTCATAAGGGTTAAAATTGGGGTGTTACAGGGAAGAAATGATCTTTTTCTCCAAAAGATGGGAGATGGAAAATATTAGCAATATTATATTTCACTTGCCACATTGTGGCACAATCAATTGTGTCATGTTGAATTACCTTAATAAATTTTGAATTACCCTAATAACATTTTTGGTTGAGTATCTCCAATATATAAGACCATATTCAATCTTTGGTAAAGTTGTCTCAATGAAAGTGGGAATTTCTGGAGGAATTTCTTCAAGATATGCCTACCATCTTTTTGTATTATCAATCTATAGTTTAGCTTGTTCTTATGAAATATTCTAGGCTTGGAAATGGTTTTGAATGTCTAGAATATATTTTCTTTGAAATTTTAGGTACTAAGGTCTTTCATAAATTATCTTTGAACATCATTTAATTTTTTGGTTTTTGACTGGAGAAATCAACAACTAGTCGGGCACACACTCGCATGACACATGGTCATGTTATCCGATTGATACCACTATAACCCCAAGAATGCCAACACAACCCCTCACGAGACACACAAGCCTAGTTGAGGGTTTGGAATTGGTGACTTCACATAACATAGTGCCTTAACAATAAACTCCATCACTGACTATTCTACACCCTTGGGGCCTCAAAATTGAAGGACATGGCGGTGGGATTTCATCCACTTATGTGTGCACGAGTAACAATACCATTTAATATAATATCTCTGGGTGAAACCACATGTTTGAACACTACCTCAAGGTTCCCCCATGGGAATTGAACCTTGTTGAATGATGAAAAAATCCTCACTTTCCACCATTGGATACAACCCCTTTGGGCATCATTTAATTCATTTTGAATTATGAAGGCATAGTCAATAAAGGAAAAGACATCATACTAGCTAGACTTGTAGTATTCAACTTGTTTTTCCAATAAGGCAATCTTATCCTAATATGCCTTGATTTTTCTTTCAGTATTAATTTCCTCATGGATAGTGGCTTGGGAAATTGCAAGTGTAGTATTATTAGTTAACTTAAGGTTTGATTTCTTAGTGTTCAACACTTTAGATTTAGTGATGGGTACCATTTATTTATCAAGGCAAATATTTATATGTTTGTGAGTTTGTATTGCCACACATTTCCTTTTTCTATCAAATGTAAACATTTCCAGGTTGGCCACCTCAAAAAATAGTATATGATTTGGTCCTTCCCCTCCCCTGACCATACCTAGAGCAAAAGTCCTCACAAAATTCTGAGGAATTATGGGTTTTTGTTCTTGTGTCTCACATTGCTTTCATTCTACCCATTTTTCTATTTCTGTTCTTTTTCCTCTTTGCTTCTCTTCTCTAACTCAACATCATCCCAAGTTTCCTTCTTTAATTCTTCCTCTATTCTCCTTTTCTTGTCTACTTTTGCTTCAACTTATTTTTTAGTTTGCTCTTATTTTTTCAGATTTTCTACTTCAACTACAACTTGTTTTCTTTATTCTATTTATCTTTTTAACTTGTCAATCTTAGCACCTTTTTTGATATTTTCATTGGCATCGTATCTCTTTCTTGCTTCAACTTCTTCTTTCTCTTTCATCTCGCAATCTTTTTTATTTTTTGGATTTAGCATTATCTTGTGCTTGAGCCTCATCTTCTTTCTTCATTGCTTGCTCCTTTTTTGCAACTTTTGCCTGTTCTTTTACCCTTTTCTTAGCCTCAACATATCCTTTGGATTTATTAATGGATTTTTGTAGAATCCCTAGTTTTAATCCCCATGAATTATAATGTAATTGTATAAATGTGATTTAGGTTGGTGAGTCGATGTGTTGGGGCGAAGAGACTGTATTAGTTTAATGTGGCTGAAGGCTTAATGGTATATTATGTGCATGGAAATAATTAATAAAAATAGTAATCACTGGATGCAATACGAAAAGGATGAAGAACGATGGGGGGGGGGAGAGCGAGGGGTACAAGGGGGATTTATTTATGGGTATTAATCCAACCCACATTCCTGAATTATTATTATTATTGGGTAAACCTTCTATTTGTTGTTGAGTGATCCTAAAGCCAATCATTAAACTCCTATAATAGGGTGGGTGTGAGGAGTCACATCCCATAGTTATTGGAGAGAATGGACATGATTAGCTTGGGGAAGAATGTAATTCAAGTCAATAAAACAAGAAAAGAGAGGAAATTCATATGGCCAAGGTGGCATATTTAGACAATCACGTTTTTGCATAAAGAGAAGTTTTTTACTTGTAGTTTTTGAACAACAAGAGAGGAGTTGAGTGTTGGAAAAATATTTAGTGATGTTTTACTTGAATGTAGCCATTTTTTGGATATGTTTTATGCTGAGAGAGAGGCATGTGTGCCTACAAATCGGTATTTGGGGTTGTAGAGAATTTTTCACTTGAGGAAAAGGCTCAAGAGCCTTGTGAAGGATGTTGTGAACACTCTTAGAGTAGATGGAAATATTTTTAGTCAACCAAATGCACTGGATATCTAGAGGGAAGTGGAAATCCTTGAGAAATTGTATGCAATGATGGGGGATCCCATTCCTTGGGTTTTGCAGGTTGTGGGAATATAGTGGGACGTGGGTTTTGAGGTTGTTGTGTGTGGAAAGTGGATAGACAAAAGGGTGGAATATCCTTGTGGATTCATAGCCTCATCTCAGTGGTGTCCTATTGTTGAGAGGAATGAAAAACAATGCCTATGGATGGTAGGTTCATCCTTCGTATGAAACCAGTTGGTTATTATGTTTACAAATAAGTCCTTTGTTCTCTTATTATGTTTATTCTACTGTGAAAATGGTTTATATGAATGTTGTATGTTTGTTTTTTACTTGAAAAATTACATTCATGTTTTAGTATATGTTGCTATATGCATTTAGAACCATGGTATCAATCAACTGGTTAGATCTGTGTGTGATCTATAGCTAGTAATCTACAATCAAATTTCATTAGTACACAATTTTGATGATTTAATGTGTTCCCACATGTAATGTTATTCGGCTGGTGGTTGGGTACATTACACTTTTAATCTTTTCTTTTCTTTTCTTTTTCCCCTATTTTTTCCTCTTGAGATAGTCTTTTTGCAACACTTTTTTTCCTCTTCATTTCTTTTAATATCTTTTTCTTTTGATAGAGTTTTGTTACCTATTTTGAACTTCATCAATGACGATGACTCTCTTCTTTGGTTCTTCAATATCATTCTTCTCATGTTGATAAGGAAAACCAATTATGATCTCAATCCTATGATCCTTAACAATGTCTATGATTCTTATGAACAATGAATATAATGGAAATGGTAGCTAGGATAGACAAAGATTCTTATGATGATTGTTGAGACAAACATTGAAACCATGCAAAGTAGACGAGTAACCAATTTCTTGAATAAGTAGACTATTTGTCACAAAGGATAGAAGTTTGTGTGGTGCATGAGTTGCTCCATAAATCCTTATGTAGGTTGATCACTCGTCAATATACCAATCTTCAATTTTATTGAGCAATTCAATAGCATTTGAAGATATCCTTGGGGCATGGCTTATATAAAATCAATTTATACAAGGGATCAAGGAAACAATGACATATGAAAACATATTTGTTCTTGTACTTATGCTTCCAAAAATATTTGAAATAGACATGAACAAGGGGTTGGTGAACAAGACCACCAAATCCCATGAATGATTTGGAAGCACAAACAACATCTAGCTATATGATGACATGTGGAATTTTGGGGAGTTGAAATATGCACCAATTTTGTCTTTCCGTGTAGCTTATGTCAAAGAATTAGATGAAATGATTTCCCAATTGAAAATTCTTCCATGCTCATTTTTTCATAGATTATTGGCGTCGAAGTAATTTTCGGGTGAGAGGAGGAATTTTCCCCATAAATTCTACTTACTAGTTGAGTGGAATACACATAAATTCCTATACTATTAATAGTTGGGAATGCTTTGGTGTCTCTAGTATTGAATGTTATTCCCTCATTATACCACTCATCAAGAATATCATAGCATTCATGAGTATGAGTGAAACATATCATCCATTTAGTTGTTAGATATATTTCAGCTTTTGAGATCTTATAATATGCTTCAAGGTATATATGTGCAAAAGAACCTATGCATTTTCCATGCTCATTTAAAATATGCTTGGTGTTCACATCTATGTGATCTATTAAACATATGATAACCTTTTCGCTTGGTAAAACTATTCGTCTTGTGGCAACATTATGGATGTATGATTTCTTCAACTTCTTTACTCCCTCAATTTCCTCTTCTACCTTTTAATTTGGTTTCTCAATATCAGGAAATTAATTCCTTTGCATCCTCAATCAACATAAATAGTTCATTATAGGTGTGTGCACCATCAATTCCTATATTATGGGAAGTATCTAACTATATGGATAGTTTGATGTATTTGTCTATTGTATCCATAGAATCTTGTTTATCCTTAACTAATTTCCATTTCCTCTTAACTCATTTATTTTTTGTCTATTCTACTACTGGTAACTCTTCCCCAGGTTCTTCTATTATCAGTTTGGTTTCCTTGCGTTGTTCCATTACTAATGATTCTTTTGTTGTCGTGTTCCTTTTCCCTTGTCCCTTTGGAGCCATATATAGGTACCGACATTTTACTCATTTGAACAACAAAGAACATGAGATATGTTAGTTTCAAAATTAAAACAACCTCGTGTGATAGCCTATTTCATTAATTGAAATGGGAGTTGTCTTTTAAAGATCAAAATGGGTCCTTTCCTGATTTAAGTCACATTTTTCTACAGTGTTTGTAAAGCTCATTACTCTTTTTGAATGAAAATCATTTTTTCAAACCTTGAATCCTTAGAATGACTAGAGAAACAATTATTTAAGAAATTAACATCACCAATTTGGGTTGAAATATGACCATTGAAGGGGAATGGGAATATGCAAATGGGGAAGGAGAAAATGCATACTTTTGGGCTTGGGTAGTTGAAAGTAAAATATAAAAAAATAGGAGGTGCTACATCCTTATGCTCAAAAGGAATTCCAGTGTTATCTTAAAGGGATTAAAATCAATGGAGTAGTAAATTTAACCAAATGGTGAAACCTATACTCCTTAAATCCAAGCTAAGTGAGCCCTTAAATGCATTATTTTAAATGATGATAATTTTTTAGATAGGAACTCATGCATTTAAGTTCAGTGTGTGATGCATTAGTGATCTTAATATAAAAATAGCATTTCAAGTGTGTGATTAAGAGAGGGTCCTTTTTGACATAAGTACCTGTGAATGCAAAACTAAATGATGGATAAACTATTGGTTGGATGGAATATGTTCTCCAATTATTTTGGCATTAAAAATGATAGTTTCATATATTTCAACAAGGATCGAGAGAGGGATTGATTTGAAAATAAGGTATGATCAAAGGATCAAAGCCATATTTCAAAAAGCACATGAAAAGAGGCCCCAATTGTGAAATTGATGCCAATTTATAAATCAAGTTGATCATTTGAATGAGAAATTGAAACGTAATATGGGTGAGGGCCCAAACAATGGATCTTTCCTGATTTGAAAATCATACATAAAATTCGAAAATGAATGGAAGAAATAGGACTTATAAAGAGTTTTCATTTTCATTTGATTCAAAAATTGAAGGAAAGGTTTGAAAGGGATAAACAAATGAAAAGAGAGGCCCAATCATTGGATCATGATTGATTCGTGAGTAGTGGATATATTTGAAAAGATAATAGAAAAGGGGCCAAATCAATAGGTCACAATTGATCATAGAATCAACATTCCATTTTTGAAAGGAAATTGAAACAAATCCATATGTTGAATGATGGAAGTCCAAAGGGCACAATATTTTGAATGGATTTGAGAAAAGGATTCTCTAGCAAAGAGTAAAACAAAGAGTGATACAAATAAAAATAAAGAAGGAATATCATTCAACTCGAGAAAAGGAGGGTCCCCAAGTTTTTGAGAAAAAACTTGGGGGGTTTCTGAGATCTTAAAAAATGGTGAAATACTCGGTGAAACCACAAACCTCTAAACTTTACCATTTAGACATAACTTTAAAAAATGAAACAAAACTTTTTAATCCGATGCCAAAAATTTTGTCAATTTCATACTTCGCTTGCTCCTATAGTGAAAATTCATTTGATATCATGTTTTCTTAATCATATTGGTGCCTTTAATTCATTTTTCATCTCAATAATTTCTCCGACAATGCCCTTCATTTTTGTGAATATGTGCAGAAACAAATTGACATATTCTTGGAGTAGAGGAACAATCTCTATGACCATATGTTCACTCCAATCATCCTCGATAACAACAAGTTTATCCAAATCCTTGATCTCAATGTTAACTTTCTTTGCTCACAACATCTCATGGTATTGCATTAAATGGTTGGTATTTCTTGTATCTTGGACACATGGTGACCTTTGGTTTCTTCAAATTGTAGATTCCATAGTCACTTTGAAGGGTTTTCTTTTATCGAGTGTACCTCCATGGGGCTTTCTTCTATAGGGACTACTTCCATGGATTCCCCCTCTATAAAATCTATATTCATACACTCCAAGGGGTCTATTTGTGGGAAACAATGAATGGGATGAATCAAATTGAAAAATGGTGTATCCTCCCCACATAGCTAGAAAGTATCGTAGGACCTTTCTTGTAATCCTATCTAGTTTCACATATACTAATGTAGTTTTTCCTACAAATAACTATTTTTTTGCAATGTATCTAAGATGTGCAAAAATTAATGCACCCATTACTAAATTGGAACACCTTATTCCATCCAAGGAATCTCATAATAATTCACATGTCTGAGTGGGTTAGAAATACCATTTAACCTTAAAGATAGGTAGGTAGGTTTGGAATTGGTTTTCTTTTTTATGGAGCCCCAATGTCCAGTAGGAAATGGGTCTATAGTGCCTCTTCCATGTCTTGTCAAGAATGCAACATGATCTTATATGTTTCCCACCATCTCACAAGGGTCTTTTCCAAAGTGAGATCCAATGCTATAGTCCTGTATTTTTTTTATCTTCTCCACTACTTGTTCCATTAATTCATTCATGTCATTTTTTCCATCAAATTTTGGTGGGTCCTTCCACTCTGTGCCAATCCACCTACATGATGACAACATCATGCACCACCATGTGAACTACTATAGTCTTCCTTTTTCTACAAATTAAAGGCATTGTCAAAGTCTGTTGCATAAGAACACACACTATGGAAACTTAACTCTACATCAACCATTGTGTTATCACATATTATTGTATGGGGTGTTTTCCCCATTGGATTTGGCCCTTGGGTGGAAGAATGTGAAKAAAAGGGGATAAAAACCCACTAAATGCCACTTRTCCTAAGTTTGTATGTCGGAGTGCATGGTGCTAAGGGGCGCAAAGATCTGGGCRACTGAGATCTRCRCGCTAAGATCTACGRCACGGGATCCATATAGGACACCCCCCCCC
>ML801203.1:34183-50434 GCA_009831015.1 Picea engelmannii
GACATGACAAGCACTATCCATCTAGGATATTTTCACTCACAAATTTGTTGTCCTTCATCTCATTATTCCTCAAATAAGCATGGGTTATCTCACTCTGAAAAGCGTCTTCCCGTGAGAGATTTCACCATAAGGGGACCACTTTGGAGTTCATCCATTTTTACTTATTATCAACCATGACAAGACAATAATGAGTCATATTTACATCAAACAATCTTGGGTCCATTACCCAAACCTTGGGCCACAGGGCTTTCTTCAAGGGTTCACATCAATGACAACCAACCTTAATCAACAATCTCCCCCTTTGGAATTGATGGCAACACTTTGATGCAATACATAAATGATATCACTCATGTTCCCCCTAGAACCATGCCTCTATCCTCTATATCCGATAAATATGCTCCCCCTGAAACCATGCCTCTATCCTTTGTCTCTGCCCTCTTCATATGATAAATCTCTCCACCTTTATCATCAATGGCAAAGGTATCTTTTCATCTGAGGTTTATCTCCCTGACTGAACTGTCCTCTTATGGTGCTTCCTCATGTAAATCTAAGACCTATAAGATAAGCATTCAAAAAGCATTCATTTTGGAGTAGAAATAACTCCAAGTCTCTGGTGAAGATATTGAAAGGATTCCTGTGGAAGTGGTTTTGTGAAGATGTCTACCACTTGTTCTTTTGTACCCACATACTCAACTCTGATGTTCTTTTCTGCAACTTGCTCCCGTAGAAAGTGATATTTGATTAGAAATTTCTTCGGCTTGGAGTGCATCACTAGGTTCTTCGAGATACTGATGGTGCTTGTATTATCACAATAGATTGGAATGGGCTCATCATACTCAACCTGTATATCTGTCAGAGTTTGTTTCATCCAAAGAACCTATGTACAACATGATGTTGTTGCAATATACTCTGTTTTGAATGTGAACCGTTGTATGCACTACATGTTTCCAAAATATATCTGTCAATTTGGAATCCATTAACATTGTTCGAGCCATTTCCTGTACTGTCATGTTCTTTCTTTCAACAACTCCATTATGTTGAGGTGTCTTAGAAATGGAGAATTGTCTTTTTATTCCATTCCTGATACAGATTCCATAAACTCCTTTGAAGTGAATTCTCCTCCATTATCTAATCTTAAACTTTTGATTTTTGAATCGATTTCATTTTCAACCATTTCCTTGTAGACTTTGAAGTTTTCAAAAGATTCTGACTTATTCTTAAGAAAGCAAACTTCAGTCATTATTGTGTAATCATCAACTAATAACATAAAATATTTCTCACCTTTTGTTGTATTTGGTCCAACTATATCAGTATGCACAATTTCCAATGGTCTTGTCATTGAATATTCTTTTGATTTAAACCTGGTCTTTGTTTGCTTTCCTTGTTGACAATGCTTGCATAAAGTATTGGTTGGTTTCGTAATCTGGGGCATTTCTCTAACTGCTTCCTTTTTATTGACTTTGATGATGTTATCAAAGTGTATGTGGCCCATTCTTCTATGCCATAGCCAATTTTCATCTTCCTTTCCTAGACAACACTTTTCATTTCCAATTTCACTTAGTACATATATGTTGCTTGAAGTTCTTGCAGTTGTTGCAATCAATTTTCCTGAACCTTCTTTTCTTATCTCGCACTTTTTTGAATCGAAGGTAAATTTATGACCTTGGTCACACATTTTACTCACACTTAGAAGATTATGTTTCATATATTCTACTAGTAGAACATTTTCTACCTTGGTATTCTTGTTTCCAATTTTGATTGTGCATTTTCCAATGATTTTAGTTGAATCATCATTTCCGAAGGAGATTGATCCATCTCTTTCCTTTCTTAATGTAAGAAACATGTCTTTATCATCTATCAAGTGTTTTGAGTAGCCACTGTTAACATACCAACCACGTTTCTTATGCTTATCGTGTAGAGCGAGTGTGCATTCCTCATTGCTATATTGATTCTGATTTCTTATCCATGTTCTCTTCTAAGGTTCCTGTGTGTGACTGTTGTTGTTATGTTGTGTTTCTCTAGGAGGAACTGGAATTTTGAAATATTTGGCCATGTGTCCAAAGTTGTTACACTTGCATCATTCCACTTCAGTGCTCAATGATTCAAACATGTTCTAACTTCTTCTCTTTGTTTCATTAGGCCTTCTTGGATAACCCTTTTTTGTATGACTTTCAAAGTTGTTTATGTTCCATTTTTTAGCTCTGCAATTCATAGCTTTATGTCCAAAATTATTACATGCATGACATAAACCAAAAAATATAATTTGATATCTAGGAGTTGAAGATCTTCTGAAAAGAGTTTCTCTTTTGAATCCTTCTTCTTCCTAAGGCCTATCAGTCAGTTGTTGATTCTGAAATCCAAATCTTCTCAGTGGAGGTCTGTCCCTGTAATATTCTTTGTAGTTCTTCATATCCCCTTTGATTGTTTCTACATATATTTTTGGATATGTTTCTTGTTCTGTTGTTTTGGAGCTTGATCCATTTTCTGTCTGATTGTATCCAAGTCTGGAATTTCCATGATGGGGCTTTTGACTGTTGATAATGTCATCCAAAACTTTTGAGTTATTCTGCATATTTTTCTTTTGAAGATCCTTTCTTAATGTGACAATCTCTGCTTCGAAATTTCCAATGATGTTGTCTCTTTATTCTAGTTGTTCTTTGAGTGATTCTCCAATTCTTTTATCTTCTTCTATTTGAACCTTCAAATTTGTGATCATGTGTTCTAGTTCCTAAGTGTCCTCTTTCTTGTCTAGTTCCGCTTGTAGCTTCTTGTTTTTATTATTTTCTCTTCTTAGAACTTATATGGCACATAACAATTCTTATCGGTAGTCAACTTCTTCCTATTCATATTCTTCTTCGGCCTCTTCATATTCTTCTTCGACGTCTTCTACTTCCATGAATATAACTATTTTTGTCTCATTGTCACTGACTTCTTCTTCATCCGATGATGAGATGTCTTCTTTGGTGCATAAGATTTTCTTGAAAACTTTCTTTGTGGTTCTTTTGTCTTTATAAGTTTGTTTTATATTTGATTAATCTTCATCATTCCTCTTATTTTTCTTATGAAGACATTTGTTAGAAAAATGACCAACACCATCATAGTTAAAACAAATCAAAGGAAACTTACCTCTATATCTGTTGTTGGTTCCCTTATTCAATATTGTGACGAAGTTGGCCACTTCTTCATCATCTTTCGAGATGTCACTGCTATTGTTAAGTTCTTTTTCCTTTTTCTTTCCCTTTTGCTTTGACCTTTTGGATGCTTTGAAAGATGCTTCTTTTATATATGTATTTTCCTGTTCAGTTCTCATTTCATATGATGTGAATATTCCATGTAGTTCATCCATGCTTATTGAGTCTAGATCTGCTCTTTCTTCTAGTGTTGATATCTTAGGGTCAAATCTCATAGGAAGAGATATTAGTACCTTTTGAACAATTACAGATTCTTTGATTTCTTCTCCCAATCCTATGATTTCATTTACTACTTCATCGACTCGTAAGAAATAAACTGCAATATTCTCATATTCCTTCATCTTTAGTTGTTCAAACTAACCTCTATAAGTTTGAAGCTTTGCAGCTTTGACTTTTGAATCTCCTTCATAAATATTTTGAATTTTGTCCCAAATATCTTTAGAGGATTTACAATGTATAACTTTGGTGAATACCAATTCACAAAGACCATTCAGAAGTGCATTTGTGGCTTTGGAATTATTTTGACCCAGTTGCATTACTCTTTCATTTGTCGGTGGAACTGTTGGTTCTTTGTATCCATCTACAATTGATTTCCAAATTTCAAATCCATGTTCCTATATATATGTTTTCATCCTTCTACTCCAAAATGCATACTTTTGTCCATCAAACTATGGTATTCCATTTTTATATATGTTGTTGCTCTCCATGATCTACCTTTTAGTGGTTAAACTGGTTTCTGAAGGAACCTACTCTGATACCAATTGTTGGATTACTGAGAGGGGGGGTGAATCACTAATAGAGAAATTTAATCCTTTTTAACCATATTATGCAAGTGTTATATCAGTGTATCATTATCATCCAATAATTGCAGAGTAAATAAACAATGAACAAATGAAAAATCATACGCATACATACTACACCAGTGTTTTTACGTGGAAACCCAAAGCAGGAGAAAACCATGGAATGATTTTTCTTATATTTCTTGAAGAATTACATTCATTGGAAGCACCAACTTCCTTTGTTTTCCAAATGCAACTAGAAGGAGGCTCCAACCCACTAGTTTCTCAGGCTACAACCTAAGGAAATATCCAACACCCCAATTCTCTATCTACAACCAAAAGGAGGCTACAACCCCCTATGTTCTCCGACTACAATCGAAAGGTGGATACAACCACTTGTCCTTGCCCTATCCAATCGCCCTGACGTAGAAGTAGAATGATGGAACCATTGTCACACTATCATTGTGAGATATACCACTATACAACTATTCCAACCTATACTAGTGACCTATAACCAACCTGTACTACTGCCCTGCAATCAACCTATACCTGAACTGAACGTGTATCAATCCAAAATACAACAGATACACGACCCGTATTTCTGCAACACGCATATGTTTGTGCCCTATCTATTGTGCATCCTGCATATGTATGCGACCAAACTGTTATGCAGCCTGTATATTCCTTCTAAAAACTAGGGTTTTCTTTCTTCTGAAAAATTATGACCCTCTGTAACTTCTTTCACATAGATCTGTAACTTGTCACTGTATCTAGACTATATCTATACCCTATGCATGCATCCTCATACATAACCTTTACCCAAAAACTCTATATCTCTCTCCAGTCATGTGCCATAAGTGTGTGTAATCATGAACAAGTATAATAACCCTCGCATGATCTAGACTTCAAACCCTTTCTGATATTCAGCCTCTCAATACATCAACCAATACAAGCTCTCAACCATGTACCACAAAAACCCTTAGCCATATGACAAGAAATACAAGGTGTGCCTCAACAAGAAGTATCAATGATAAATATACCAACAATGTATTTATGTAGATCTGAATTATAAGGAATATCCCATGCAACCCCTAGTCTCTCTGGGGAGAATCCTCAAATATCCATAACCATTTCTCATGCATACATAAAAATCTAACTATTCATAGAAATAAGACATACTTTTTGAATCAATGGATAGATCGGATGTATATGAGCACTGCAGACCTTCTTGGGAGCTTGATCTCAGAATATAGAACCTTTGCATCTTCATCTTCTCAAGTTTCCATGGCTTTACCCACATGTACGCACCCTAATACACTGATAGCTCGCACATGTATGCACTGTAATACATTGTCATCCTGCGTATGTACGCACCCTAATACACCGCCAGCCCGTGTACGGCTCAAAAATTAGGGTTTTTTAGTATTTGTTGTAATTCCAAAAATTCCGTTGTCAACCCTTCGTACTACCTCATACTCTTGCAACTTCATATGTATCAATGAGTGCTTGCAATAAGCCTTACACAACAAAAAATATTCAGTATGTTCAAGTGTGATTAAATGAGAGAGCCTTGCCTCTTATTTATACTTTCATGTAGCATCCAACTTTCCTTATTTTAGGGAGTTCTCCATTAACTTTATTATTTAAATTATTTCTTTTGCAAACGATTTGACTTTTTGGGACTTCTAGATGACTCATGAGGGTTCTCCAACTTCACATGGTCGTAACTCTCTAACCGTGAGGAGTTATGTCACATTCCACATACCACCGGAAATGGCATGACATGTACTATCCATATAGAGTAGTCTTACTTGTAAATATATCAAAACTCATATTATTAACCATAAAACAAACTTTTTTCCATTACCCAAACCTTTGTGCTACTGGAATTCACTACTGGACTTTCTTCAAGGGTTGATATCAATGAAAACCAACCCAATTAATCAATAATAGTTTGATCTTGACACCGTTGGAGCTGCAACCATTTGGTGTATTGGTCCCCGTAGCTCCCCACATAGTAATATTCCTAATTGAGGGCATCCACAAAATCCCCCCTATGTGTCTTCAAACTCCAGGTGGAATTGTGTTCTTCCTCTCACCGTTCTCTAGGTGAAACCCACCTATAGATTCATAACCTTCACTAAGATGGGAATCCACATGCATGAGTTCCCCTACTAATTTAGGTAATTTCACCCTCTAATCGTGCATCCAAAACTAAAGATATAAAATTTTATTTAGAACTTTGAATATAGAAAAAAAAGTTCAAAAATTTGAACTAGGATGAGGATGGACTACTCACTAAAAACACGTGCACATGTGACTGAAGGTACAACCAAACATGTACTTGTCAGATATTTCTTTCTCAATTGAGGGAAGATTAGGAAAAATAGAGGGAAATGTGACTGCATCTAGTAGATATGATACACAAACAAGGACGAGAGGTGAAAAAGTCAAAAGAACATTTCGTAGACGCGTGTAATTTTTTCTTGTCAAAGGAGGAACATGCTCTTATGATGATGAGAGCCTATGACACATAGAGGTGCCACTCGGGTATAATCATTTGGTGAAACAATGGGTACCTAAGGAACTGTCTCCATTAGGCACTGGCTTCATTGTCAACAATAGGACATCGCATTGCACCATCCTCCCTGCATGGCATGGGGCTATTTTCCATGGATGGAATAACTGTAAAATACAATATAGTAACTGAATTGATGGACTATGTCAAACCATGTTACAATTATAACGATTGGATGTGGTTGGTCCAGTACATGTGAAGTATGTGGAGATACTCAGTCACCTCAAATTATATACAACTAATAAACAACGATAAAAATAAGGGAGCGGCTATCTATATTGATGGAAGGCCTAAAGCTTCTGGTAATATCGTAGGGTTTATAAAAAACACATGATCTGAGACAACAAACAAGAAACCGAATTGTGTATATGAGGGACGCGAAGAGAGCCAGATAGTCTTGTGCACAATAAAAAAAGATAGCTCATGGGGAAGAGTTATTAGTGGATTACCATTTGAATAGAATAGAAACATCGACTAATAGTGTGTGAGTACTTATGCAACACCTCTTTAAGCAACTTCTACTTATTGCATTATATATATATTTTATCTTTAACAATGTTTTAAATATTTCACGGTCCCAATTTTATAATAATGTGGGAGGTTGATCTTTAAGGTTGATTTTATTTGGGTGCCAATCAGTTTTTTTGTTATCGTTAACACTTTTTTAAACATTTGGGGGTTTTAATTATATTATAATGTGGTAGGATGATCGTGGAAAAGGGCCATCCAAAAAACATGTAAATGATTATCAAATTCGAATTTCATTTTACGTGAATTTTATTATTTATTTATATAATTTTATTTGTGTGGCGATCAATTATTTCATTTGTTTATATAACTGAAATAACATTGATTTTCATGTTGAAATTACATGTAGTAGGCAGGTCATGTTGATCATGATTCCATCGATGAGGAGGGTTGCATTAATCCCCTGATCCGATGGTATTAATAAAAAGAAATATCATTAAAGAAAACAAGGAACTTGATAGCTTGTTAGATAGTCCAAATCAAACTCCTGACGTCTTGGAAAGGATCAATCTCTTTATGTCACAACTTAACACATATAAGGTAATAACCATAATTTAAAGTATTTTTTTTTAATGTACTCATATGTTCAATTATGAAAGTATGTTTTTTAACTTTTACATTATCTCACAAAAAAACATTTCCTTTTTTATAAAGAGATTTTTAGATCCTGTTCAACTCAGTGTTGGTAGTAGTGGTGTTGCAGAGATGCCACAGAGTCCTGACGCAGGATGTCATACAGTTGTTGGATTACTATTTACTTCTCCATATTCCACACCTAATTTAGATAGGAGCCATGACACGCACTGCTAGGCATCCACACAGCGATCGAGATCTAGAGGTGGTGACAGAGATGATGTTGATAATGTGGATGACATGGTTGCATTTCCTATAGCTAGACATGTGACCAACACGGGGACCCTTCCATGCACATTTTTGGTCGACGATAATGGACTTCCATTAAAACAAATAAGACTCCCAGGTATTTTTTCATATTTTGACTGTTTCATGTTTTCCATCTCATACACAATTCTTCTAGATTATTATTTTTAAAATAATGATCATATATTTTTGTGTGTAGGAAATGACCATTTTTATAAGCACCTGGAGAGCAAGGCCTTGTTTATTTTTTGGGCAACCTTATGCATGAGGTGCAATTTCCATAATACCAACCTCAAAAAAGAACTTATGGATTATCTCGAAGACCTCTTTGGAGTAGACATGTTCAATAAAAAAGTGGCCACCTTTGCAGTAGGTGAATATTTTAAATATAAGCAGGATGTTTATAGATGAATCTTGGAAGGAAAACATAGGTATGAGCATCCTCCCTTGATTCCAGAGAGGGAGTGGAAGGAAATCATTGATTATGCAAAAGAAAATATATTGAAAAAATCAGGAGAAAAAATAACTGGTACCCCAAGCTAAATTACAATATTTTGATTTCAATACCTTTAATTTTCTTTAGATCTAAATAAAATTGTGGTATATAACATACTCGAAAATTTTGATGATAGGTTGCCTGACACTTTGAAGGAAACCAAAGAAAGGATTTACAAACATGGCCAACACAAGCTAGGCCAGGGAGGCTAGTCGAGGATACAGTCATGAATCGTAAGTACCCAAACATATTAAGAATATTATTTCTATCGCCTTAAAACTTTCAGTTTATTACAACCAAAAACATTAAAAAAACATGCTCTTATGCAATGTAGGGAGACGACTTTGAAACTGAAACCATGAAGGAAGACCTCCAACTTGGTTACAAGTATGGCTATAAAGTCATGGTTGATTGTAGGATAAGGTAAATAAAAATCAGTCTACATTAACCTTTCATTACTTATAAAATACATAAATGTTTGATAGTGTCCATAACTTTAATGTCTTACTTTGTTTTAATAAGGGGAGCAACATTATCAATGAAACCATTAGAACTGGACAACAAAGCGTTGATAGTGCAACGCGGCCAAAATATCATGGTGCTCCCCAGCAACCCCATCCCAGTGGGGTGCAACCCCAAGATGTTCATGTGACTGATACCCACGACAGTAAAATGGTTGTATATTAATCATGTACTTAATAATTTCGTACTTAGAAATTGTTTACTTCTAATTTTTATTACTTATACATTTACGGTTTTGTCCCTATAAATTTTGTCATTTCAATGGCAGAGAATTTTGTATTTGAGCCTCCTCGACCTGAAGATGATCAAGAGAATAGGGAATCTATTCCAACGATGCCAACTAGTGGACCAGCAAGTAAATAATTACATCGTGGAGGTTTTTTTTAATATTAATGAACTACTTCGATGATATTTAAAAATTGGCCATATAAATTTAATATTTTTTGTTTTTGTAGGTGATGGCCCCTCACAGCAGCCTCCATGTCATGGATACGAGACCAGGTGTGCTCGATCTGAAAGGAATGAAGCAACATCAACTACTGAAGAGAACCCAGTAAACGAAGACATGGACATGGATGAATTACTTAAGAACTGGAAAACACAAAAGAAGACTAAAATAAATTGATGATGTATAATAATTTTATAAGATAGATAGATGTACATTATATAGCTAGCATGTTTGTAACATATTTTGAATGATAAATCTCATTTATAAAAAATTTTTATGACATATTCATTTGAATGAGAATATATATTGGGTATTGGGGAATTGAAAGTGATGTGAAAGGGGGGAGGGGCCATAGGAGCTTCCACCTTCACGTGGTTGACCATGCTCAGTAGAGAAAAAATTATTGGAGTCGTTTATTCTTGGAGCAAACCTCTCTCGATCCAACATAGAAACAACATAGTCAACATTGACTTTCATTGTTGCTCCTTCAAATCGAAGGAGGTTTGCTCCAAGATCCGACAACTCCAATAAATTATTCTTGAAACCAAGAGGAGCTTATTCAGGCCGTCACATATGATATGTGTGTGTGTGTGTGTGTGTGTGTGTCACTATTTAATCTCCTCTCATATGGATTTTACAAAAAAGAATATCAATGGTGTTTACTATTTGCAATCTTGTCAGTTTTAATTTCTATTAGGATTTATTGACATGTCTTAAAAGTATTTTTTGGTTTTTACTAAAAACTAAATATAATTCTATTTTTATTTACTACAATATGCAGTTCGCGCATTTGCAGATGCTCTAGATGTTGTATCAATGCAATGCTACACATTAGAATATCAAAGAACGGGTATTTCTTGTCTTTTTTCTTCTTTTTATGACTTCTTAAGGTTCCTTTTATTTATTTATTTTTACATCACCATCATTTGTGGGCCACTATGGGGCCATTCATTCTATCTAATGAACCACGCCCAAGTATATTGTATAATATATGATTCCCTTTAGTTCATGATATCATATGATTCACATAGCTAATATAATACTTCAACTTGGTTTTTTGTGGTTGTGTATAAGTAATCCCCTTAATATCATAGTATAAGCATAACCATAATTATGCAATAGAGTATTTGAAATGACTGAGATACAGATACCACTTCCGAATATAAATTACAAATCATAGGCACCAATGAACCTAAATACTCATCTTGAGTTCCAAGAAGATGAAAATCAAACATCTCACCAGCCTAAAAGTGGATAGGGGGGTTGGGTGTGTTACACTAATGACCTCTATACACTCCTATGATATTTATTACTTTCCTATGATATTTCTTGTAATATTTATTATTTTGTTGTAGAGTACTGCTATAGCACCAAAGGAAATTATTCCACCCTTACCTCTAGAGAAAGAGAAACTTGAAAATGCTAAATAGCTATACACATTTCTACCAATCTATTAATCGATGTCATTCCACCAACACTTGGAAGTTGCACTGCACTCAAATCACTGAATCTATCTAACAATTCCTTAGAAGGTTCCATTCCATATTCACTTGGGTATCTACAAAATATCATAGACATGGATCTCTCTTATAAGTCCTTATCAAGGACAATACCAATTACTCTCAACAAGTTGAAAGAGCTTCACTATTTGAATTTACAATTGACTTAAAAAGTGTGGTTTATAGGTACTATGTTTTATTGAATACGTATGTAATACCTACTCCGTGAATCAAGGAATTTTGCAACTCGTAAATGCTTATGGTTGGATATAAGGTGTGGTTGGTGATTAAATACCTATACCAGATCGCAAGTGTCCCTTCCTCATCAATGGAAGGGTATTGGACATTATTTGAGTCAAGTCAGTCATATGGGTTATTTTCAACTTCAACACATGCCTATAAATACAAATCCATTCCATGCATTTCATAACACCTTATAAATGTAAGGTTGTGCTAGAGGAATTAATGCAAAGAGTAGGAAGACCATTGCATCCTCTCAATTGATCTAGTATCATCTTCTTTTCATGTTGCCCCATTTTGCCCTCCAAATTGTCAGTGCACAAGGGGAACTTTGCATGTTCATATTCATAGATAGAAAGAGCCTATTGGAGGGTTAAAGGATCCTCCCTTGGACAATATTGAAGTCCACAAGATGCAAGATTCTTCTTACGTGATATATTTCATGTTATTATGTCTTTTCATTGGATAATAAATAATGCATTCTCTTTTCCCCAAAAAATGTTGTTTGAGTAATTGAAATTAATTGTTTTGATTGTTTATAAGTTACTATACATGCTAGAGGATATATATGTTGTTTTAATTGTTGTTCAAAAATCCTTTTTGTCTTCTCTTAGTTTTGATAACCAACTAGGATAAGTTTTTGGTACTCGCATGCATCACCTCATATGTAGAATGGAAACCATATTGGGGAATTTGTTCTATTAAATCTTTCTCCTTAGTTTTAAGGATATTTTTCTAATATCACACCACTATCAGGTCCAAGACCTTGGAGATTCCCTCAAAAATTTGCTTTTATTCAAGGTCTGACTGATATAAAGCTTTGTATGTAGATTCAATTTTTCCACTCTTTGTCAATTGCTCCAACCATTTAGTTTAATTCATTTAAGTGTGTATAAATTAAAAGGAACTTTCATATTTGGATAAAGGAAGAATAAATTTCATATATATATATATATATATATCACTTTCTTATTCTTGTGGCATCTTGCATTTCTATTTCCAACAATATACTTTAAGTAGTCATTTTCATTTATCATCGTACTTGTGCACACATCGAAGGAACTAAAAGCTATCCCATATTAAAATTGTGTTCTTCACCTTACGTCATTAAAAGTGGTTTATGTGATTCATAAAGGATATGATAGTGAAAACCCTCCATCAACACTCCTTAACAATAAACAAGTTAGGTCCATGCCCCCAAACCAAGACTTCTAAAGGATAAAGAAACTTAAATATAATGTACAAAACTCTCCCTTGGGGACAAAAGAAATTGTGGTGTAGATTGAGATAAGTATGCAAACAATGCTTCGTAGTTTATTTTCATCAAAACATAGTTGTTTTCCTAGGGTACTTCATGAAATATAACATATTTGTTTTCCAGCATGAGGGATGCACTCTCTTTTTAAGTATCTATGCTTAGCTCATGAGTGGTAGTTTGATGAAGTCACCATGCTCTTTCAAAATTCATGTCACCTCATGATAAATTGAATATCTCAAATCATTCTCCACATTAATCTATGAATATGTATCCTATTTATGAAATTGATGTTTACTATCTAGTGTCATTCATGGAATTCTGAAGGCACATGAGACAAATACTTTCCACCCTGTGGATCTCACTCCCATATGAATTTCACTATAAATAACTCTATCATACCTTCACTTGTTTCATTTAGTGGACTTCATCATAATCATTTACGACACTTGGAAGGCTTGGATATAATTTGCAAATTGTGAGAATTGCTAGAGTCTTAGGACGATTATTGTACTTTCCATCTTCACACAAAAATTCTTCATAAAAAAACATATATTCTCATAAATTCAATAAAACTTGAAAACCAATTGTGACACACTTTTACACATGCTTCAATTGGATATATTACTTTCACAATTTGTTTTGTGTCAAATGTGTTGGAGAGTCTTAGAGAGGATTTGGTGGAAAATGGAGTTTCTTCAAGGAGATTAAGACAAAGCATATTTTCTATGCTTGTCAATAATAAATGCAATACAGTAGGGAATATTGCAATGGCATAAGAGATCAAAGTTCTACATCTTAGTTTCTAAATATTTATATTCTTCTAGCTACAAATAGTAAATGCAATACACTAGAAAAATATGTTTCCTGCCAAAGATTTCACATATTCCATTTAGTAGAAACTTTGTAGTTGTCCTCATTCTTGCATTAATCTTTAATATTTTTTTTTAAATAAATATATTTCTTCATTGTTGCAATGAACGCGATCGTCGATCGTATGAATAGTTCGTCGCAATTATCAATCGTTCGTCGCTCTTGCGATGACCTGTTCATCACATAAACTAGTATATGTCATTTGTCTTATGACGAACACGATCATCGATCGTGTGAATAGTTCGTTGCAACTATCGACCATTTGTCTCTCTTGCGAGAACTGGTTTGTCACATAAAATAGGATATGTTGTTTATCTTGCAACAAAGATGATCGTCGATCGTATGAATAGTTCGTCGCAACTATCGACAGTTTTTCTCTCTTGCGATGACCTGTTCATCACAGAAACTAGGATATGTCGTTTGTCTTGCGACGAAGAAGATCATCCATAGTATGAATAGTTCATTGTATCAATCGACATTTCGACACTCTTGCGACGACCTGTTTGTTGTAGAAAATAGGATATGTTCATTGGTATTGCGACGAAGAGGATCATCCATCATTGTCGTTCTTGCGATAATCATCCTTAGTTTTCGTTCTTGCAATGATTTACTAGGTTTTCATTCTTGTGAATACCACCATAAGTCATCTCTCTTGCAATGACAACATTGTCTCGTTGCTCTTGCGACATTATCTCATATTTGTCTCACTTCCAATGGGATATGATGCGACATTTGAGGGACCCAATATTCGTCGAAATCTCCATGACATAACATTGCAAGAGCATCGAAATGGTTATTGCAAAATGACCCAAATTTTACTAGTGCATGCCTCTACCAAGCATGTACTAAACCATCAACCTGTACCACAACAAGTGCATCAACCATGCACCAACACCTGTACCAAACCATGCATCAATCATGCACCATAACCTATACCATATGCCTCAACCATCAACCATGTAAATCAACACCATGCCAAGTGCCAATCCTATACCATACCATGTATCATACCATGTACCATACCATGTGTCAACCATGCATAACAAGTGTCTATACCATATACCATATCATGCCATAGACCATATACCAATATAACCAAGATATGAACCAACAATGTACCTTATCAGATATACCTCAACCAACATGTACCATACATCCAAGCTGTGACTTGGGTCATATACCATATATCACAAACGCATGCCTCAATAATTCTCATCAATATCACTAAGATGCAACCTCATAACACATAGAATAGCATACCTTTTACATATGTAACCGACCTGGTGCTTTTGAACCAGATGCATAGTCATGTAGCTTCACTTCAGACCTCAACAACCAGGAACAAGCATCCTCCTTTACCTTTGTCTTGTCCTCATGGGATGAATAATACTAATCACAGGGAGCCTCACATGATGTCACTTAGGCAATTCATGGGGATGCCTCGCATGACACAGTATGCCTGACCCATGAGGGCCAGCCAAATTAGGGTTTTATAGAAACCCTCGCTCTTTACAGCTCTGAAAATTTATCTCTTTTTCACTCCTTCTCCATTGCCTCAGAATTAACCTCAGATTTTCCACTAGTCCAAGATATTAAACCACAAAATTCACAAGATATATATTCAATGTAAGTGTGTGTGTCAAATGAATGTCTCATGATGTGTATTTATACTTTTTATAGGTAACCTCTTTCCTTATTCTTAGGGCTTCTTGAATTTCTTGTTACAACCAATTTACCCATTCATTAGTTGACTTGTAACTTCTTAGGGGATTCGTGACCATTCTTCGTGGATTTCAACTTTACAAGACTATATCTCCCTATTCGTGAGGAACCACGTGGTGTACCACCTATCACCAGAAATGAAACGACGAGGGCTATCCATATATGAGTTTTTTACATGAATTTACATTATCCTTCATGTCCATATTCCTCAACCAAATTTGGGTACCGTAACCACACCTCCAGGGCTTGTTGTAGACTTCATCAAATGCACCCATCACATCTATTGACATTAACCACTCCGTCAATGACAAATAACTCATCATAAATCTCAACCACATCTCTATGGCTTCCAGACTTCTCCAAGGGTTGAAATCAATCTCCAAGGGTTGACATTAATGACAACCAACTGTCCAAACCTATTGTCCAATAATACCCCCATTTGGAATTGATGGAAACACCAACATTGATGGAAATATTGATCCTCCAACACACATGCTCCCCCCATGACCATTTTTTCTCATCAATATTTCTCTCTCCCCCAGTTTGACATAAATGGAAAAGGGTCTCTCTCCTTGGGGTTTCTCCCCTTATCTTCATGCATCTAATGTCTCTCTCTGTTTCCATTCCTTTGTTTTTTCTCTTCACATTTTCTCTCCTCATTTTTCGTTCCAAGTTATTCTTCTCTTTTGATAGAAAAGAGTGACTGCTCCTGAAAGTATACATTTTCTGAACAATCCTTGTCTAACTTCATGCACTTGAATCTTCTGATATTTCTCTTTCTCTCCCTTTGAAAGCATGGGAAAAAGGACAACTCCCCCTATCGGTATGTCTCCCCCTGTCTGTATGCTACTAATATTCCTCTTTGGATCTCTTTCTCTGATGATTTATCTTCCCTTGACTTCTCTGCAAAATGTCATGTAGATCAATGTAGGTCTATGTGTAATTGTTTCCTTTCCTCTCTTCCAGTGCTTGCTAATTTTCCATTGGTGCGTCCTCTTGAATTTCACTAATATATAAAAAAAAATATTCATTACTTGATTTCTTCATTCACTTGTCATGTTCTCTTGACCATACGTGTTCAATGATTTTCTTATGATGATACAACTTCTTCTGTCTATTTCTCTTTCCTTGTTCTATTATGCCTTTCACTTCTTACCTTTATGTGACCAACTGATTCCAATTGTAAATACATCGCTATGCATCTTCTCTGACCCATTTTTTCTATACCTGCTAAGTGTCTC
>ML801203.1:57180-71265 GCA_009831015.1 Picea engelmannii
TAAATCAACCTTTGCATGTCTGGAACAACATGTACTAAATATATCCCTCCCTGAATAAATAAGTGGAATACAATATGCCTGAGTAACTGCCAACTGATACCTGCATGGGAACACTACTTCTCAACTGATAAATCCATCACTATGTACTTATGTTATCTCACTGCTCTAAATCTATCTTTGCAAATACTTCAAACTACTTGAAGGATGGTTCTCTGATCTGTAGAGCTACTGCATATACTCCCCCTCTTCAATATACACATTTATTGGGAGTCTCCAAGTCGGGTAACTCAGAGCAATGAAGGAATCTTCCCTGATACAAAGTAATCATCCTCTTCATCTCTATGAACTCTGACTTCTTTCTTTTTTCCTATGGATTATTATCTTACATTACAATTCCTAAGACTACAATATCTTGTGGCTATTCTTTATTCACTTGCTCTTCTTTTCTTTTTCATACTACTGCAAATCCTGTGATCTCTGGGACTTGTTCCTTATTCACTTGCTCTTCTTGTTTTTCATTTTTTCTCCAAACCTTCCTATATCTGATATATTCATTTTTTCTTGTATATTTTTCTTGATCTCATACTATTTCCAATTATGAGAGTATGACTTATGGGCGTCCTTCATTCATTTTCTCTTCTTTTACCTGTTCTTGTTTTCTTTTCCAAACTTTCTTATATCTGATATCAATGTTCTTTTTCAAGTATACATCATGCTTCTACAATCACGAGTTATGTGACCATAATTTTGGCATTTGTAACATTCAATGTTATGTGGGACCACATAAGCATTTCTTACTTGAACAATTCTTCCATAAGCCCTGCAATTTGCAACTTTATGTCCAAAGTTAATATAATAAAAAAAAGAGCATAAAATAAATTTGCATACCTGGGAGTGAACTATCTTATTTGTGGTGTAGTCCTTATAAATGCTTGCCTTGGTTGATCACAAACTTCTCTTCTATTGATTCCTTCATTATGATTGAAGCTTCTTTACTACTTGAATGTGGATGGTCTTCTTGAAGATGTATCTCTATCATTTTTATTTGATTCTGGATGACCATGAATCCTTCCTTTGAGTACTTCTACATCACTCCTACTCTTTTCCTCATTTTTCTTTTCTAGCAACCTGGAGTGCTTCTCTTTAACATTCTCTACTGATGATGTGGATGTTTTTGTCTCTTCAACGTTTTTGTTGAGATTGACGATTTTGGCTCTCAATGTGACAACTTATTCTTCAATATTCTCAACCTCTTCTTATTTCTTCATCATATGAATCTTCAAGACTTCTTCTATTTGATTTGCTTATTAAAGTTGTATCTTCAAGGAGATGACTTCATTTTCATGTCATCTTTATTCTTGACCAAATTCTACTTCAAGTTGATTTAAGTCCTCAATTATTTCCTTAAGATGATCTGTCAAAATATTTTATCTTTTCTTTTCTTCCTTTCTTTCAGATTCCAAACACTACTTGTCCTCCCTTGCTTCCTTTTTTAGTGCTGCTATTTTGGATTCCAAACGCTTCTTTTCTTCCAACTAACTTGTGTATGTTTCTTCAATATTTTTGGCTTCTTCTAGTTGAGCTTTCAGTTTCACGATGACATGTTGGGATTCTTTGGAAATTTCTTGAGAATTATTCTTGACTAATTGTTCCTCAAGTGACTTGTTCTTCTTCCTTTATTTTGTCAATTTGTCCAAAGCACCGATCAACTCTGCTTCAAGGTCTACTATACCTTCTTCACAATATTCTTCTTCTGAATCTGTCTGACATGATGAACATATTTCTTCTTGTTCTGTTCTTTCATCTTCTTTAGCATTCTCTGCCTTTGTGATGGGATATTTTTTAAAGTATGTATTATGTAACTTATCCCAAATTTCTTTAGCTGATGAAAATTTTCCAACCTTTTCTCTTACCGGATCAGATAATCCTTCCCAGATTAAATCCATTGCTATTTTGTTGTTTCTTTCCAATTCCTTCTTGGCTTCTATTTTTAGCTTCTTTGTAGTGGTGTATCATGTTACAACTGAGTACCAAGCATCATATCCTTGTGCATGTAATTTGATTTTTTATTGTTTTGCTCCATATCTCATACTTCGAACCATTATGACCATCAAACTGTGGTATTCCATTTCTATACAAACTATTGCTCTCCATGATCTTCCTTCCAATGGTTAAATTATTTCCTTGAAGGACATGCTCTAATATTGTTGGGAGGCCTCTTAGGCCCTTGTAATAGTCATCATACTTTAATACATAAGTAAACATAGGAATACATATGGATCTAAATATGTAAGTAAGTATGATAATGTAACATAAAGAATCTTAAGGAATGATTAATTGAAGCGGGTACAACCGCTCCAACCATCTCTCATATGTATTTATACTCATGAATAAGGAACAAATAGTGGATTGGTTTACCTTCCCAATTACTCTTGTCTTTCATGAGTATGTGTGTGTTGTCTTTATAATGTATCCTCTCTCTTAATGTCATTGTAATCTACAATATTACAACATTGGCACCATTTCCTCGTTCATCCGGCTGGGTGACAACAACAACGAATGGGGGTGGTCTGAACCTGATGGAGAGAAAAGAGGATCGATCACTGCTCATGGAAAGGATGTAGAGATAAATAAGACATACTCGTTGGTGGATCATCGTAGATTCTCACTCGCATAAAAATAGCATGCATAAAGAAACCCAGACGCAAAGCATTGCTTGTGGTTGCTGCCATAGAATCCTACAAATAAAAGAGAAGTTGAAACGTGGATTTTGCTCCTGTTAATCATTCCTGGACACTATTACAATGCTTTTGGCTTCTACTCATTGGAAATAAATAAATTTATGAGCACTCATTTATGAATATTTCTAATGTAAGACGCTACAGGAACTAGTCAAGAATGAATCAATTACTACAATATTTGATAGAGATTTCAAAAGTCGGTGATATTGAAACCCTAAAATCTCTTCGAATTTATTCAGTCAAGTTGGAGAGCTCAACTCTCGGTGGAAAGGTGAAATACACGTCTATTTTTTCCAATACAAACAACATAATCCAACAATGAAGCAATTTTGGGATGGCTTCTGGTGACAAGAATTCACTTTTTCTCTCTGGATTTGCAAATGCGATGATGCACAGTAGAAACTAAAAAAAAAATTATGTTATCTTTGAATGAAATGTCGACTAACTGCCGAGTGTCGAGTCAAATTCAAAGTCAAGGGTTAACTGAAATTCTTGATTCTGGTCAAAGTCGAGATTCGACCACAATTCGATCATACATCACCAAATAAACCCCAACTTGTTCCACGTTGTTGGGAAATTGAGAAATGTAGTCTCGATCGATGAGAGTTAATCGACCACCCATATACTTGACTGTGTGTATTGCACTATCGAGTTATGATGGATATCATATGCCGCACAAAATGGGTCAACATGTAACCGACTATGTGTGAGCATTGAATAGCAATCCAACCAATGGTAGATGGGGAATCGACTAGCAGTCAAATGAAAAAAAAATAATAATAATAATGGGACCGGTCAGTGACTAAATATTCCCATAAAAAAGAACGAGGATGTCAAATACACGATGCCAAATACATGGTTGTGTTCCTGGTCATAATATAATTCTTCTTTGTGTTTTTGGTCAAAGACGTATCGACTCAACATAGTAGACCTAACAATCAGACTAAGTCGAAGGATGTCGTTTCATGTATGTTGGACTTAAAATACTCTTACTACATTTCTTGGGTTGACCTAGGTTCAGATCTACTATGGTTTCTAGCAAAACCCCCTAAAACTATCAGCCCTCCGGGTAAACTAGAAGGAAACATAGTGCATAGAATGCACTACGCAGTCTCATCCGAGATAGTTCTTATAGGTGGTTTCAATGCTCAGGTGCTTGCAACCTAGGAATGAGTGGGGATCTGGGATTAAACTCTATGATTTTCATTTGTTACTTTAACATTCAGATTATATTGAATATCTTGTCATTCTTATCCATGCATGTAAAATAGCAGGTCTAACTAGTCATTCACGCATTTGTCTAACATCTAATCATTGATAGTAAAGCAAATACACAATATTCGATCACATAACACATGATATACCATGTGTTGAGGAAAAGATATGAATTGATCTTACTCAAACATTTTAAGACTTTACTTGGCTAAAGGAAAGTAGATGGGAATATCACCCTATGGTTATAGCCAAAAAAAATAACATCTTAACTCACAAGTATTAATTACGAGTGCTTAGGCTAGTCTTTTATCAACAAAAAGCTTGCTAGAAATTCACTTCTTATGTAATTTTCTGAATATAAGAGTTGTTGAAATAAATGAAAGAACACAAGTAAAGACACCAAGATGATAATCAAGACGGTTGAGACATAAAACAATCCTTTATTTCATTCCAATTCACCAAAGAGACATTTTCTTTACAAAATCTCATACAAAAATCTTGAACCAAAGTCAAACTTAGACATCCCCAATGGAACATACAAAATGACCTCTAACAGAAAACCAAAACTGAACTCTAAAAGCTGGATCAGCTTGCCATAGATTGTTGCCCACTCAACTCTGCACAATAGCCTTTATCAGTCATGAAATTTGATTCACAAACAGACAAGTCTACACAGACTATCAAAGATAGATCAACACCTCTAAAAAAAAGTGTCTAAATGATTTGATTCAACCCTGAATATTGTTGTCTACAATAAGACCCTGCTATCACAAAAGAGAATTAGTTTGTGATGACTATATGCATGAATGAAAACTAAACTATCTCAACATAACTCAAAGAGCAAACCTTAGCATGCTTTCTGCTTCTATCCTCTTCTTGTGCCTCCCTTTGTTTTAGCTTTTAACAAATTAGAATCGGTTGAAGTAGTTGAACCAACTCACTAGTTAAGTTTAAATAAATACTCAACTAACTTTAGTTAGGGGGAAAAGTCATAATCATAATAAGGGTCATAAATAAATAATAACTAGCAGGTGGGACCCCTTGTGAATCACTTTAGTTCATAACAATCATAACAATCATAACATAACCATTAGTTAAGCAGAACACGTATCCTTGTGTCTCCCATCAACATATTTATTTTTGGCAATTTTAGCTCGTGAAATTGAAATTATTTCAAAAATAATACTCATATATCCAAAACAAAACATGTTGTCTAAAGATCCCCAAAGTCAATTGTCTTAAATCGATAGATAAATAACAACTCAGAATCCATATTTCCATGTCTGTGATGCAACCATTTTTTAATCCTTCTCTTTGATAGGAGCGTAATAGGCCTATGTTTTCATCATTTATTTGAATCGCTCACTCCCGCATGCATGATTGATTAGTGACATTATTTTAATTAACCATTCATGACAAGTCTTTTAAAATATGAAGTGGATTGTGGCTCAACAATATATTAGACTCATGCAATCCAATCCATACAAATTGTTTTATCGTTTATCATTGAGCAGGGGGTGAAAAAGGGTTTTGGGATATGTGAGGAGGTTGTAATGAGAAAAAATATGATATAGTGAGGGGGAAAAAAACATGTTTACTGCTCAATGATAACAACAATCAACTAAAAATCAAACCAATAAAACATCATTGTAATCCACACCAGTCACTATCAATTTCAACTACCTTAACACAAAAATTATCTTTATTGTAATTAATCTCATAACAGGGAGTGGAAAAAATGAAATGGGAAGATGAGGGGATTTGCAATTTGCGGAAAATGAAAATCATGGAAGGGAAAAAAAATGATTATTGTTCATGAAATTAATTGAGTGATCCATAAAACATTATGTGAAAAAGGTGCATCAACCATCATTCATTTTGACCAAATAACAATTTCTGTGCATTTAACTAGTTCTGTGTTCATAGTCAAATACCCAACACAATGTCACCACAAGACATTATGTATTCCACCCAATTTGTAAGGGGTTATGTTCCTTTCATTTACTTTTCTTTTCATTTCATAACAATTTTTGAACAGTACTCATTTCCAATCTGTGACCATTCAAAATCAACCACTACCTATAATCAACAAATATACCCCAATTCATATTTCCAAAAATAACCATGAAGTCACAGTATCATCTCCATTGGGTCTTTCATTTGAATGCAATGACCTTCGTTAAATAAATAAGGACAGACATCCAAAAACCAGATCAAATTTCCAAAACCCGAATTGGCAATTAAACAAACAATAGCCACCACCCAACACAAGAAATGTGCCGAATAATTCAATCATGCAAGTGTAAATCCATTGTTGTGCAAGCCCAATCGATTGTGACTGGAAAAAAACTAGGCCACCCAGCCAACCGACGAGGTACTAACAGCAAGCCTGTATCAACAAATGATCGGGTTGCAACCAGTCATGCTCCAAACTCTATGGTTAACTCTGATTGTGAGCACCCAAGCCATCTATGTTATACACAGTTCACAACCAACAAACACGATGAGGAAACATATCCATTTCACAAAAACAATATGCATTCATTGCAATAATTCATCTATCATGCCGAGCCATCGATTAAATACAATATCGTTGTGATCTAATCACACTGTAATTGACTATGTTGTGCAACCCCAGGTTACAAAGTCAAACAAATATAAAGATGCAATGGAAAAACTCTCTACAGTGATCCATCTCAAGTCATTCGGCCCCAAAGGAAAAAAACGTAGTTACCATGCCCATTAAATCATTTGCAAAAACACCATGCATACCCATGCATCAAATCGAATCGGGGTAGAGGCCTTCTTCATTAACAAAAATGAGTTATTAGCATAAGAAGGGTGACTGTACACTTTGAAAGTGCAATTTGGCAATGTAGGTTTTATCATCATTATCACAGAGGCAGTAACTGAATTCCAAACCAATACGACTTCCATACGCCCAACTGGGCAAGTCTGTATCCAAAGTACTTGACCATACATTCAATCCAAAATAACCCAAAAACAACTTGACAAGCCCAACAGTCTTCCTTTGAAACCCCAGACTGGATGGTTAAGGGTTTGCTTAGTAGCCATCCCAGGAGGAACAGAGCTAACTTCTCGTAATAGTGAAAACTTCGAGGCCAAAGGTGTACACCCAAAGAGGGTTATGCTTTGTTTGTGGACGGGAACCAGTTCCATGACAGGGGCCATAACAAGAGGTGAGGCTTTAACTTGGTGTGGCAGTGTTATTTTCACGTAGGGTATAACCCTCATTCCCTTCGATCAACAACTACCACACAGAGGTGAAGACAGAGCCGAGTAACAACAGGAAACTCACTTCGCGGCCTCTAGTGGTGTGAACAATCAACTGCCCACATGTACAATGTGTGGTGACATGAACACTTTAGTCATTAAACCCCATAAAAAACCACAGACTGGATACAATAATGCGAAAGCGTGAAAATAGCACACCAAGACCAATGAGGCTCTTCTAAGTAAACCAGTAAGAGTAACAGAGATCTCTTGTGACTACTAACGCCCAAAATAACCAATAATGCTATGAATTCAACACCATTTCAAAGAGAATCATCAACGTTTCATCACAAATACCATTTTACATAGTCACAATACTTAAGGAAAGAACAGATGATACACCTGAGCCAATATCCATTTCATAACCAAAGTAGACTCATGAAGGGCTAAAAAAAAGAACATACCTGTAATCAAATGTCTTAAAACACAAGTTGGCCAAGCGGTTCCTCACTGCTGAAAAATTGAAGCATAACCACAGTCGTAATGTTTGGAAGATAGCTTGACTAGGGTGGCATCCAATGATAGGGGTAAGGTGATGTGTAGTAAATGCACATCACTTACCTACTGCGAGTTCATTCAATTCATTAGTACGCACCAGCTACTAATCAAACCAATCATCCACCTTGAATCAACAACCTTTAATTTCCAAGAGCACCACTCGTATCACATATCACCACCTCTATTATGTAGAAACACATACCAACCATGCTATATACAATCTTGACAACTCGTATGGATATCCTATGTTAGCTCAGATTTTCCACAACCCTTTTTAATGCACATAGTATAGCATGTTAGCATAAGACAATTTCTTCTTTTAGTTTATTTTCCTTCGTTATTACTAACATGTGTCTGTTGTAGGTGTCACGAGAACAGTCAACGATGATAACCATGATAAATTCGGGGTTACTTGATCTTGGAACAACAAGGGAGCCTTGTATAACATGCCTAATCCATTATCTAATAAAATAAGATATCGTCAACCATGAAAGTAGTGTCGAACAATAACATAACATCGAATAAACATCAGACTTGATCTCCAAACTAGTAGGGGGTCCCACCTACTAGTATTATTTATCTTTTATAATAATAGGCTTTAGCAACACTTTGTAGGAGAAAACGCGTTGCAAATTTAATCGTCAACACCATGGTTCACCCCTCCTAGGCTACATCCATAAAGATTATGCTTCTCTTCTCTTTTATTATGGTGTTTCCAAAACTACAGCACCTTGTGCATTACAACTCTCCATCAATGAGTCGAGATCTACAATGAGGCAGATTAGATCACACTAGGATCCTCATCATGTGATATAACCCTCAAGATCTATCGTATTTCCTCTCCTTAGCTCAACAAATTACAAAACAGATCTGATTTACAGTCATTATGTCTTCGAATGACATAGTAACAATGACCAACCCCGACCTAGACCTCCTAGGTACCTACTTATACATGTTCTTATCTTACTAGCCATTACATCTTCTTACCAAAACCCTAAACTTATCATGGCTAGGTATTCTTGCATGTGTTCTTCGCATGTTTTCCTCTTCTGCATGCACATCTGCCTTACACGTGCTTCTTTTCCTACATGTGTGTCTACCTTACACGTGTTTCTTTTCCTGCATGCGCTTTTGTCTTACACGTGTTGATTTTCCTACATGTGTGTCTGCCTTACACGTGCTTCTTTTCCTGCATGCACATCTGCCTTACACGTGTTTCTTTTCCTACATGCATGTCTTCCTTACACATGATTTATTTTCCAAAATTAGTCTTTACCCAAAAAATGGGCATGCTCCCAACAAGCCCACAACACTAACATGTGGCCCGTCTCGAGCCACCTAGGCACTACACACTCCTTTAATAGCCTCTGCTAGACTATGGAACTTGTCGGCAAGTCCCCTTCCTCGTGTTTGGACCTACGCAGCATTTTCTGTAAGAGCTTCTAAGTTCTGCGCTATGAATTCCTCCTTAACTGTGGATGTGCATTCCACCTGTGTTTGTTCCATATTCTTCTTCTCTTCCTCCAGCTCCGCGATCATTTCTACTGTTTGATCTTGGAGCGGTTCCATATGTGCCTGTCTCTCCTATTTGTGTGCCTATGTAGTCTTTAGCTTTGCCTACAATCTCTACATCTCCTGCATTCCTTTTAAATGATCAGTGATGCTCATTGTCTTTTGCCTCTGCTTGAGGTCCTGGATTTTTGCACTTATTCTCTCTTCCTCCTAGTCCCACCGCTAGACCTTCTCATATTCCTCCAGTGTTGTCCAAAGTTGTGTTATTCTGTCAAATAGTTATGTTGTTTTTTTTCCTTGAGTGTTATGTCCACGGCTAAGAGCCTATGATTTTCTAACACTTTGTCTTCGTATCTTGTTAGGAATTATTCTAAGTCTTTCACCCCATGAAAACTGGGAGGTTCTCTTATCTTTGTACCTACCCATCTTATTGTGCAGTCTATTCTTGCACACCTTCTTGTGGATACTTCATGTAATCTCTGTTGCCAATTCTCCAGCCCTGTATCTGATTCAGACATGCATGATGTGATACTTCTCCAACTGAGTACCCCATATATAGGTGTCTGATGTTCTTACCCTCATCAGCTCCATTGTCCTACAATATTTGTCATCATGTCCCAATGACTTGCAAAAGTTACAATATGAACTCTTAGGCACTGACTGGTATTTATTCATAATTGGAAAATGATATGGATCATGCCCCTATGCCTTACAGATATCACACCATAGTCCTCCTATTGGAAAAGGGTTTGGTAGTCCTATTTCCATGTATTGCGCAAAATTTGGACATTCATTCTTGTGGTGTCCTTCTGTCCTACATGTGGTACACCAAACAACTTATGTTTTGTCCTTACAACTGCTCTGGTTTAATTGAAATATAAGGTTCTTCAAATCCTTCTTGAACTCCTCTATTGTTGGATTTGTCTTCTGATATTGGTTCTCTTTTGGTTGTAAGGCTTCTTGCAAAACCTTTTCCTGAGTTTTAAACTTTTGTTGTCTCAAAGGGTATTTCAAGTGTGGTAGTAGGGAATTCACAAATAGATGTCTATGTTGCATATCTATCATGACATACTTCAACCTTCCCTTCAATCCTTTGAATCTTTGGTCAATCTCCTAGACAGATTCCCCTAGTTTTTGTCTGATCTATATCATCTCATTCATGTACCAATCCTCTGAGATAGGCTTCTGGAATTCATTTATCAACAACTTCTTGATATACACAATCATTCTGGTTGTTCCTAGTGGACTCTTTACAGCTAAGCGCATGTACCAATATAGTGCACGGTCTCTTAGTGTGATATCTAGTTGTGCAAGTTTTGTATCCTCATCTGTGATCTTCTTTTCTTCCTAGACATTTTCACAGATGAACAAGTGCTTCTCAGGGTCCTCAATGCTTCTCCCTTGAATTCTGGTAACCTAATGGTGGGATCATGTCCTACCATTTCAAAATGGGTTGGACTACTACCTTCATGCGATGTAGATCCTTGAATAATGCTTCTTGAACTAGCTGCCCCAATTGCTACTCCATGTATAGACGTACTTCATGTTGTGTTTCTTCCACTAAAATTCGGTTGTCTAAACAGTGGTGTTATTTCTAGTGTAATAGTGTCACATGGGTTTATGGGTTCCACACTGAAACTGATATGGATAGGATTTCTTCCTTCAGTTCCTGCCCTTGGACCTCTTGTCTTCCTTTCATATGTCGCACGTAGGATTCCCTCAATATCCTCCATATCCTGGAAATCCTCTTCCTATTCTTCATCACTTTCCAAGCCTTCCCTCACAGTTATGGCTCTCTTCTTAATGTTCATCGTGTATTGGTAGGGTGCTCCACTACGCATTCTTCCAGTTGTTGCCGTGATTTGCTTGATCTAGTCATCCTCCATCTTGATTGGGTCTAAGGCCTCCTCCTTCTTTCCTTTATCCATCTCTTCCTCCATTTCTTCGGCTCTTGTCAGTGCTTCCCCCATTCCCCCATGCATGCAGGGAAGTTTACATGTCTAATGCCATTATCATTACACCTTTGTTATACAGTAAACTCTTGATGGAAGTATACAACAATATGATATACCTACCTCTAGGTCCCTTCAGGAACTCTTGCTTTGGTGCATTGTAAGACTTTGCAGTATCTACTGCAAATTCTATGATAAATCCTGCAACAATGTTGCCTAACCAAAAATCTACTGCATGTGTAAATTTATTGTCATCTTGCTGTAACTACGTGATCTCCACAAAATTCCACTCTAGTTGTCTGATCCAATTTTTAGGGTGGTTTTCTTTCAACCTCAATATCCACTCCTGCAACACATGTGGGAAATCACAAAAAAATACTTTATGCAAGTCGTTAAATACGTACTTGTCCAAATATTTGCGCGGTGTTAACTTCGGCCTTCTGTTATCTTTCTATGCAAATTCCATCTCCTTTGTTTTCAACTAGCTCTCGATCTCCACCTTTGTTGGGTTCCATGGTCTAAACATCCCCTTTTATATTCTCATTTTTTTAACTTTTTCTCACCATATCTGACATTCTTTTCATGATTCTTCAACAGATCTCATTCACTCAATCCCATTCTATTCCAACCGGAAAAAAAACAATTTCTTGGACTTAAACTTCTCTTACTACCTTTCCTGGGTTGACCCAGGTTCATATCTACTATGGTTTCCAACAAAATCCCCTAAAACTATCAACCCTCTTGGTAAACCAGAAGGTAACATAGTGCACATAATGCACTGCATAGTCTCACCCAAGATAGTTCTTATGGGTCGCTGCAATGCTCAGGTGCTTGCAGCCTGGGAATGAGTGGGTATCTAGTATTAAACTATGTGATCTTCATTTTTTACTTTAACATTCAACTTATATTGAATATCCTGTCATTCTTATTCATGCATGTAAAATAGAAAATCTAACTAGTCATTCACGCATTTGTCTAACATCTAATCATTGGCAGTAAAGGAAATACACAATATTCAATCACATAACACATGATCTATCATGGTTCACCACTCCTGGGCTATATCCACAAATATTTGGCTGCTCTCCTCTTTTCTTTTGGTGTTTCCAAAAATACAACGCCTTGCACATTACAACTCTCCATAAACTGGTCGAGATCTACAATGAGGCAGACTAGATCACACCAGGCTCTCTAGCCTGTGATCTAACCCTCAATATCTACCTTCTTCCCTCTCCTCATCTCAACAAATTACAAAATAGATCATATTTACAATCATTCTATCTTCAAACGACATAGTAACAATGACCAACCCTGACCTAGACCTCCTAGGTACCTACTTATACATGTTTTTGGATTACCATCCATTACATATTCTTGCCAAACCCTAAACCTATCATTGCTAGGCCTTCTTGCATGCATGCTTCACATGATTTCCTCTTCTGGATGCACATCTACCTTACACGTGTTTATTTTCCTGCATGCACGTCTGACTTACACGCATTGCTTTTCCTACATGCGCATCTGCCTTACATGTGATTTATTCTCCAAAATTAGTCTTTACCCCAAAAATGGGCCTACGCCCAACAATGTAGGCTGACTAGTTAGCGATTATACAAGAGAGTCAACTCGACCAACACCATTAGTGGAAATTATTGAAAATTATCTAGAACTATGTGTACGTCATTTCATCAAGGGTTTGATCATGTTGGCATTATTTTCGAACACCAATAATCTAAGGCATGATGTTGATTTGACCCAAGCATGATGCAGTTGATGGATATAAGGAGAGATGACACCGACTAAAGGGACTCTCAGTCAAATATAACTATACCAGGTGAAAGGTTTGGTCAAATCAAACTGGTTGGCCAAGCAAATTCCAGGTCAACCTGGTCGACTTGGGTTTCTTGTATTGATTTTCGACTAGAGATTTAATTCGAATGGTAACAAAATATATTCCTCTCCACTTTTCAATGTTGACATATTTAGTGTTGCTCATCCCCTAAGTATGCTTGTGCAAGATTGATTCAAGAGTCATAGATTGTGAATATATATATATATATATATATATATATATATATATATTCTTGTTGTCGACTTGGTTTTTTGATCGACTAAAACTAAAGTTTGGTCACTCACTATGAAGTTCGGCTAGGTCATGAAAGTCAACTAATGGAGGTGTTTCATGGGAGATATTCTATGGTAGAATAAATTTCTATACTTTCACGAGGAAAATATTGACGATGAGCGGCTCTAATCAAGCTTTGAGGATAATGAAGATTCACATGGAAAATGTTGGTCGACGTATTGACCTAGTCGATTGTTTCTTATATTGGGTAATGGAACTATATGTTGGAGTATTGACGTTATATAAGTTGCATCATATGTAAATATCTATCGATTTATGTGTAACAAAAGAGAGTTACATGAAGGATAGTCAATCTAGTCTGTGTCTGTCAAGTTTAATTTAGTCAAATCAACTAGACTTATAATTTGATTCGAATCCAAAAATAGAAATGACACTTTATGTTGTCAATCACATATCAATTAATATTTAATGTAAAAATTGAGTCAGAAATGGAGTTTAAAGAAGGAGGGGGTTAAACGCGAGTCTTGTTCGAATGTAGGTGATCCCCTCCACCATTGTAATGTAAGTTGGTCGATGAGATTAGTTCCTCACCAACTCAGTCGATGGTGTTAACTCCCAAAGTAAAATCGTTCTTTCGGTTGAAATTTGTAGAGGATATCCTTGCTATCGGTCGCATGCTTAAGCTACTTTTATGTTTTCATAGTTCAAGCAAATTTTTGATATTTGGTTTTGTCAAGAGATTGGAAAAACAACAGCTTTCGGTGGTTTGGGCGAGCCCCCGGCGTGC
>ML801203.1:91929-110834 GCA_009831015.1 Picea engelmannii
AACCAATACAGATAGTCCTCTCCAAAAGATGCGCCACTCTTCTCCCTCTCTCCAACTGGTAAGTTGCATCTTGCCTCTTACAAAATGAGCAAGTGTGTTGTGTGTCAAAGTGAGGCACTGGCCTCTCTATATATACAAGTATAGCACGTGTGAAGTGTCTCTTCACTGGCAGGGCCAACTTCTCAATCTGGGTGGGTAAACCCACCTTTATTATATTTCTGGGTCTCAATAATAACTAATGGGGCCGACTTCTTATTCTACATATTATAATTGTCTATTGACCAATCCACAAAAGGGGATTTGGTCCTAATACAATAACCGACATGATCAATCCACAATGGGGATTGATCCTATGAATAATATAACAATAATAATAAGAATACTCTTTGCAGTTACATTATTTCAACACTCCCCTTTAACAAGAAGGGTATTCTTCAACAGCATCAGGCGAGAGAGGTCTACATCATCAGTGGAATCAGGAGGACAGTATCGTCAATATCATCTTGGAACATTGGATGGCACATTTATGAGTCATCGAAAGTTTTCTTCATCAGCAGCATCGTCATTCTTGAAAGAATGCCATCATCATCTGCATCAATATGTATCAGTAAAAATGATACCTCATCACAGCACTAGGCTGGCACATCACAGTACTACACTGGCTTAATGTCACAGCTATTAAGCTAGTAGCTTAGTGTCAGTCACAGCTATTAATCTAGTAGCTTAGTGTCAGTCACATCTTGCTTTACGTCTAACAACTAGGTCAGAAGCAAGGAATCATCTTGCTTTACGTCTAACAACTAGGTCAGAAGCAAGGAATCATCTTGCTTTACGTCTAACAACTAGGTCAGAAGCAAGGAACACACCATCATCTTGCTTTACGTCTAACAATGAGGTCAGAAGCAAGGAATCATCTTGCTTTATGTCTAACAACTAGGTCAGAAGCAAGGAACACATCATCATCTTGTTTTACGTCTAACAACGAGGTCAGAAGCAAGGAATCATCTTGTTTTACGTCTAACAACTAGGTCAGAAGCAAGGAACACATCATCATCTTTCTTTACGTCTGACAATGAGGTCAGAAGCAAGGAATCATCTTGCTTTATGTCTAAAAACTAGGTCAGAAGCAAGGAACACATCATCATCTTTCTTTACGTCTAACAATGAGGTCAGAAGCAAGGAATCATCTTGCTTTATGTCTAACAACTAGGTCAAAAGCAAGGAATACACACAGCGTCTTGCTTTATGTCTAACAGCAAGGTCAAAAGCAATGACTCATATTGCTTTACATCTAACAACAAGGTCAGAAGCAAGGAATACACACAATGTCTTGCTTTACGTCTAACAGCGAGATCAGAAGCAATGACTCATCTTGCTTTACGTCTAACAGCAAGGTCAGAAGCAATGACTCATCTTGCTTTACGTCTAATAGCAAGGTCATAAGCAAGGAATACATATATATTCCCCCTTTCAGGGAGAGTCCTTTCGGACTATACCAAGCTTATCTCGAAAGTGTTCAAACTTTACACGAGATAGAGGTTTGGTCAACACATCAACAACATGTTCATCTGTGCTAATGTACTGGAGCTTCAAGGCTCCTCTCTGTACCATGTTGAAGATGAAATGATAGTGGATCTCTATGTGCTTTGACCTGTCATGGAATACAGGATTCTCTATCATCTTTATGCAACTCTGGTTGTCACATAGAATCATGGTTGCTCTCATCTCCAAGTCAAATAGGTCATTCAGTAAATTTCGAAGCCATATAGCTTCACAGCTAGCAGAACATGCGGCAATGTACTCTGCTTCTGCTGTGCTGAGAGCAATACTGGATTGCTTCCTACTCTGCCATGAGATCATGGCTGATCCCAAACTGAAACAACATCCGAAAGTGCTTTTTTTGTCAGCAACGCTTCCTGCCCAATCTGAATCATTATATCCACTCAATGTGAAGTCATGATCTCCATCATAGTTGAGACCATAATCCATTGTACCTTTAAGGTACCTCATCACATGTTTTGCAGCCACAAGGTGAACATGTCTGGGCTCTACCAAAAAATGACTCAAGGTGTTCACGGAAAAACAAATGTCTGGTCTAGTGTTCATCAGGTACATCAGTGATCCAATAATCTGTCTGTACATTGTGGCATCATTCAAATCTGACGAAGTATCGACCAGCAGCTTCAACTTTGCTTCCATGGGTGTATTCATGGGTTTGCATTCCAGCATGTTGAATCTCTTTAAGATCTCGATCGTGTACTTCCCTTGGTTAAGGAAGATCCTCTCTGAACTTTGCCATACCTCAAGACCTGAGAAATAATGCAATAGGCCAAGGTATTTCATTTCAAATTCTACGACAAGTCTCTTTTTACATTTAGTGATGAGCTTTTCTTCTCCAGTTAAGAATAAGTCATCCACATACAGTAGTAATATTACTGGTTCATTATCCATAATTTTGAAGTAGAGATTTGAGTCTGCTTTACTCTTGGTAAATCCTAATCTCATCAAGAAACTGTCTATATGGCCATACCAAGCTCTAGGGGCTTGCTTCAATCTGTGTAAGGCTTTCTTCAATATGCAGACATGAGACTTCTTGTCTTCAACCTCAAATCCTTGGGGTTTCTCTATATACACTTCCTCTTCAATAACACCATTCAGGAAAGCTATCTTCATGTCCATCTGGTGCAGCTTCCATCTCATCTTAGCTACAAGAGCTATGATGGTTCTGATCGAAGTGTATCTAGCCACAAGAGCGAATGTCTCTTCATAGTCAATGCCTTCCTTCTGGGAAAAGCCACGAGCGATAAATATTGCTTTATATTTCTCAATACTTCCATCAATAGCATGTTTTATTTTGAAGAGTCATTTTGATGATACCACTGTTGTAGGAAAATCTCCCTGCGAACAGGTAGATTGTCTCAAAGAGCTTGACCTTAACTCTAAGACAGAAAATGCTTAACGTGGACACTGACTTCCTTTCAAATCCATACAAACTAATACATGAGAAGGAAGGAGAATAGAAGTACCTCTTTATCGACATTTGTCCCTGCACGCTCCGAGTTGAGCTCCAATCCTCTGCTCCTCGCTGAGTCCCGTAGACAAACAAGATACGGCCACTTCCTATTCTATTGATATTAGCTTGAAAACAGATCTATCTATCAATGATAAGTTCATGTAACATCAAACACAAACTAGAAAGAAACAGGCCAAGTGTGTCATATTGATGAGAATAACGACAGCAGTACTTACAATTGTATATGTGAATGCGACAGCTTCGTCAAGTCCCCTTCGTCTAACCCTTGCTCGAAAGATCTACAACCTGGATGACAGCAGCTTCACTGGTCACTCTCCTTTGGCTAACTGTCTGTTTCCTATGAGATCATAGGTTTCATGCTAGCAATTCTTGTTCCTTTTTTCACCATCATAGAGCTTGCTTATATAGGTTAAGAGGAGCTTAACCTCTTGAGTTATCTTTAGAACAAGTTGAGGAACTCCCTCCTTAGATGAGGGATCTCATGATGGAACCAAGAATTCGAATGCAAATTCCTTATAAACTTGAAATATCCTCCCCTTATTCTCCTCAACGGACCAACTACTGCCTCAGATTAGGCAGCGCTCCCTCAAAATGGGCATCAGAGCATTGTAGCGCTCCCTAGGAAGCTTAAGGGAAGCGTCAGCGCTCCAAAGGTGGATAGAGATCCTTCAGAGGGGAAGGCAAGCGTTATAACACTCCCTAAGGCCTTATAGGGGAGCTCTAGTGCTCCTAAGGCTGATGTAGGGGAGTGCTCACCCTCAGAACCTTTGTTTAAGAGCCCTTCTCAGGTGATAAGAGTCCCTTGACTTCAGTTAACCAGTTCCCCTTCTCCAAATCAAGTGTATGAGATGTTTTAAGTGCCTCCTTAGTGTCATCTTTATGGAAGTATGCTTGAACAACGTTTGTGACACTTGTGAACAACTTGCGACACTTGCGAAAGTTGTAAGGAATATGCGACACTTACGACAATTGAGAGGAACATGTGACACTTATCTAGTTGAGTAATTTTGATGTGTAACAGATTGCCCCCCAAAGTATGAAGTTAGAAGATGCGAACTGATAACTGAAAAGATTTGTAGACATTCAAGAAAGGGTATAGACTCGGAGAACCTGACGGAAGCTACACACAAACATCCAACAAATATCATGACATGTTTCAAAACCCAAGGTAGGCATACCTATGCTTGGGTGATCAAGACTTGCAAGATATGGCCGCCATAAAATACACTGCGGATCCATAATTGTATTGACAAGAAGGTATAGCCACCGAAGATACAATGTGGATCTATACTATGATGAATCGGACTGATCATAGCCACAAAGAATACACAGTGGATCTACGAGATGACAAGACAGAGCCACGACCAATACAAAGTGGATCTATGTAACAGTGTATGCATTCTTTGTCCAATAGAAACTCCTTCACAGCCTAGGCAAAGAATATATCAAAGTGGTTACTCAACCCAGGGTCTTCTCACCAATCCCAATGTGGTACGATTCTAACCATGTGAATAGATGTCTTGATGTCGAACATGGCAGAAACCACTTGATTACCGGTCAATGGTGTGAACCGTTAACAAGTGCGATGGAGATCACCATTAATGTCAATGATTCCCCTAGTACATTCCAACGAATGTGAATAGATGAGCTGAGGTCGAACATCCATGGAATCATTCGATTAGAGGTCGATGATGTAAACCTACTATCGAATGTGAGGAGGCCTACCATTGAGGCATGCAGGTCCCAAGTACTAATTGGTTTCTAAGTCTGATTCTCGGATAATGTGTTGAAGTTAATAGGAATAGACTCGTCAAGGGAGGGCCTTGATGTATCCCCCATCAACGACACAAAACAGACATAGAGATGTAATTGGTAGATCAAATGGACATGGACTGACACAGGTTTTGAGGCAAGATATTTGGGATGGATAACTCCAGAGGCGGATACTTCCCTTGAACACTGAGGCACAACAGCAAAAACATGACGTGGACCAACACTTATGCAGTGGATACGGTGACTTGCATCGGGTGACCCAAAGGAGTGAAAGGAACTCAAAGATTGGCTCAGTGTAGAGGTTTAGCGGATTATGATATGTGCAAATGACAAAGTGTCGTGTTCAAGGGCGACTCTAAGAAGTACTAGATGATGTTCTCAAGAGACTGCTTGGCTTGCTCCTTTCAATTTTTCCCCCATCCAGATGGAGGAGTACCTATTTTTGGTTTAATGAGCTCAAGGAGGATAACACGTGCTCGATATAACTCACCTTCGGTAAGTTCCTCTTCCTTTGTTTAACGAACCGGAAGAAGTAAGGGTTCGGTCCCATATGGGCTTGTCGATGTGTTCTTTAATGAGTCCAAAGACAGAAAACTCGAAGGTTTTTCAAGATTATAGATATTGGAAAAACACTTAAAAGAGAACTCTCCCAGTTCCTTTTTCGTACAGTAGTCTAACGAGACTGAAAAAGAGATAAACTATCGCTTGAAAGACACCCTTTCTGATCTTTTAACGAGCGTGAAAGGAAGCAAGGTCACTCGACAATCTTTTCATATTTAGAGAGTTTGAAAAGGGTTTAAAGGAGACTCCAGGGGGGTTCCTTTTTCATGTGTTCGTATATCTGTACGGGTCTGAAAAAGAGATAAAAGTTTACCCAGTTACGTTCTCATATTGTCAAGCTCTAGAACGAACTAAGACTACGCTCATAAGTGTGACAAGGTAAATCATCCGTCAGAACTGCCAGGAAACCTGCGATGTCAGAACTACAAACCAGGGGTCTAGTGAAGTCATTATGTTATTAGAGAAACCCAAAAAATGACTATACCTTATAAAATGAAAAATTTATAAATAACAATACAATGAAAATTTCATTTACCATTTCATTTTGCACAAGGATTTTGGAGTAGTGGAGATTCTCATTTTGAGGTGGATCTTGTTTTGTTCGCTGCCAGAGCTACAGTTGACCATTTTGCTTGCCGTTCAGACCAGGTAGATCTCCATCTCTTATTCTTTCAATTACATGGTTTAGTATTCATTTTCATAGCATCATTTATTTTAAAATGTGAAGCCCTAAGTTGCCCCAAATAGAACCAAATTGGCCTCTTTAAAAATCAATGGAAAAATGGGATTCTTTTTGCAAAAACGTTCTAGAAAAGGATGGCTAAGATATCAATGCCCCAATAGTCAATTAGATAGGTCGTTTTTTGCCAAGGAATCCATGAGAAAACCCCCATGTATGCCCACGCAGCCACAAAGTCGTTTTGATTTTTTAAACGTTTTTATCATTGTTTGATGAATGTTAAATGGTTAAAAGAGGGCGTGGTGGTTATAAAAGAGTGTGTGGTCATTTTTAAATGATGTGGGCATCTTATTTCATGTTTTAAATTGCTTTTGAAAATTGTCAAAATTACCAAAACGTGGAAATAATGAATTTCTTTATTTTTTTGTTTTGTAGGTAACTTCGGCGACCATGATTGAGTGGAAAGAAAGAGAACATGAGATGGATGACTTAGTTGACTTGCGGAGTCCCCGCACATGGGCCGCGTTGCGAGCTTGCGGCTTGCTCAAATTCTTCAAGTTGCAAAAAATGAAGAAAGAGATTTTATTGCTCAAGCATATGATCGGCCTATGGGATGTTGTAGAGCAAGGATTATGGATTGGCATGCAGCCTTTAACCATTGAGTTAGAAGACGTGTATTTTTTTACTGGCCTTTCGAAAAGAGGGGTCCCCGTATCTTTCTCCAGGCAGAGGGCGCTATCTGAACAAGCGGACGTGTATCTGGCATGCCACTGTATCCCAAGAGCAAGGCTAGTAGGGGGTAGAATCCCTATCAAGGACATTCGAGAGCTACCCCTTCGGTGTATATTGTTTTCCATCACGAGCGTGACTGGCAGTACTAGTGCGCATATGGCATCAAGATCGCAGGTGGCTTATGGTGTTAAATGTTTGGAACCAACACTGTTCAACTGGAGTGCAGGGTTCCTTCGAAATATGAAGGAACATATTTCACAGTGCAGGATAGGACAGAAGCAGTTTGGTTATGGCTCATTTTTGGTCTCATTTTTTCTAGAGCGCATCCCCCAGATGGAGCCTCAGATAGCACTAGCGGTGCGACCAGTGGATGAACCGAGGATGGAGAGGTGGACCAGTCTATCTCCGAGGTTGGTAGCGGAGTCAGAGTTCCGTTTCACTAGTGATTTTTTTGCCTAGCTGAGACGGAAATATCTATGGATAGAGGACTTCCCGTATGCTGAGGTAGATTTCCGCAGGAGTATGGATTTGATTTTGCCCACGGGGGAAGACTGGGATGTTTCAGGTAAGAGACTGAGCCATACCTTGTCTATTTTTTGTTTTTTGAGGTTTTTTAATGTATATATATATATATTTTTTGGGTATGTGGAAGAGTTTTAACAGATGTATTTTTTTCAACATGCAGACAACGGAGCAGTGCGCCCGGTCGATATACCGATACCGGGACGTCGTGGGGGCGTCCCACTTGCAGCGGATCCGGTAGTACCAGTGATAGGTCTCCGGGAGGTTGAAAGAAACCTCCAAGGCCTTACGATGGGAATTCATCCTCTGCGAAGGGGAGAAGTGCCTTTACATCTGCAGAGGCACACTGCGGGAGTACTAGAGAATATCAATTCTCTGTTGAGGCACGTAGTGCGTGCGATGATGTGTTAATCGCAACACAATGTAGTGCAGGGAGATTAGAGTCTCTCTGGTGATCATTTTTTGTATGCCTTGTCAGGCGATGTTGTAAGGGTTTAGAGACCTGACATTTTGCTCTTCTACATACTTTTTGATGTAATCAAAACATTTCAGTCATGTCATATATATATATACAGTTTCGAGTTTTTACGGTACTAATGATTTGTACACGATGATGCCCGTGATGTGTTTTAATTTACATGTTATGTACAGTTTTGCTTTCCTTAAATCTTATATGTGGGCGAGATATTGATCCATGATGTAATTTGCTAACAAATCTGAAACACCATTAAGTTCTCTTGGAATGTGTCTATATTCGATGTAATCGAACATTCACTCAAGGCGGTGAACTTGTAAGTGGAGATGTAGCAGGATAGGACTACAGATAGCGTAGATACGGTTGAGTTGATAGACCATGAGTTGGGAGTCTAAGTAAATAATGATACGAGAGATACCTAGAGAGAAGGCTTGGGTCAACAGTCCAATGACAGTGTGATATTCTTCCATATTGTTGGTTGTTGGTCCTAAGAAGATACCTCCTGAACTCACCAGCTCGTCAAATTGGTAAATAACCCATGTTGCCGAAGCAATGTTCCGGGTATGTCGACTAGCGCCATCTGCGAACCCAAAAAAGATAGGAAAGGAAGACATCATCTGCGCATGAAAACACAAGAACAGTCATGAGTGGCAAAGGTAAAGACTCGAGCATGTGAAAGAAATAGACACACCGAACTAAAATACAATAATGTACAAAGTACAGATGCTAGGTGATCTAGGCATAGTAATTTTTAAGGTAAAGCCCGTTTCGGGGCTCTCCTAGGGGAATTCCATCATGATCTACTAATTCGTAGGCACCTCTATGTAGGAAACGCTTCACGATGTAAGGATCGTGCCACATAGGTTCTAACTTTCCTGTCCCCAATTTATCGTGAGCTTGGTCATAAACGAGGACTAAGTCTCCTTCTGCGAAAGTCCGAGGGTGGACGGATTTGTCGTATTGACTCTTAATTCGTTTCTGATGTGTCTCATTAGCGAGAGCAGCATCACGATGTGTTTCGTCCAACTTGGATAAGTACAAGAATCGTTCTTCTTCAGCAGAAGTATGGGGCAGGAGTTCTACTTTCAGTTTGAGTGATGGAATCTCACACTCGATTGGTAGGACGGCTTCAATGCCATAGACCAGCTGGAAAAGAGTGAATCTAGTTGAAGTTTTCATAGAGGTGTGATAAGCCCAGAGAGCGAAGAAAAGTTGTAAATGCCACGATGTTTTGTTTTCCCCTACCATGCGTTGGATCATGGCTTTTAGGACTTTGTTGATGGCCTCAACTTGTCTGTTAGCTTGAGGGTAGTAAGGAGATGAGTTTTCATGGAGAAAACCCAATTTGACATGTAATTCGCTCATCATCTAGTTTTTGAAGTGTGCACCATGATCAGTGACAATGGCACGTGGTACACCAAAATGAGTTATGATATGGTTGAAAAGAAACAGAGCTGCAGTACGGCCATCGTTCAAGAAGGTAGGCATAGCCTCAGCCCATTTGGTGAAGTAGTCGACGACGACGATGATGTAACCGTGCCCCCCAATTGAGGTAGGCTTACACTACATGAAATCGATTCCCCACTTGGCAAAGGGGATGATGGCGATAATGGGGTGCAGCGCAGTAGGGTGGGTGCGTGCCTTCTTGTTAAAGACTTGGTAGGGTGGGCATTTTTTGACGGCCTCGATGCAATCTTTGAAAATCGAGGGCCAAAAGTAGCCGGCACGTAGGATTTTTTGGGCTGTGGCCATCCCGGAGAGGTGACCGCCATAGGCACCAAGGTAACAATCATTCAAGACACGTTCAGCCTCTTCGTGAATCAGACATCGCCGAAGTATGGTGTCAATACCACGGAGATACAAGGTGTCGTCGATAATGAGATAACGGCGAGAGTGGTGATGAATGCGTCGACGCTCTTTGCGAGAGATGTTCGGCTGAAAACGTTGGGTTTGAAGGTAGAGGAGAATGTATCCATACCAAGGATCATAGGTGTTGATGAGGAAGAGAGATTCATTGGGGAGAGAATCTCTAGGTTCAATGTTTTCATCGGCACGAGGAAGAGCACAGATAAGCTCTGCAAACACCAGGGATTTTTTGGCTTTAGCCTTCATAAACTCAAGATCGAATTCTTGAAGAATAACGATCCATTTAGAATATTTTCCCCCAAGTACTTGACGCGTCAAGACGTGGTACATGGGGTTGGAGTCTGCGATCACCATGGTGGTGCGTAATAAGATGTAATGGCGGAATCTCTGGACAGCGATGACGGCTGCCAGAGCCAGTTTCTCGACATGCGAATATCTGAGTTCGGGTCCAGATAGACTCTTGCTCAGATAATAAATCACATGTTCTTCGTCGTTAGGGTCCTCCTGAACTAACACCATCGCAATAGTGGAAGCGGAGGTGACTAAGTAAAGGATATAGTCCTTTGTGTACTTCGGAGGGTGTAACAAGGGAGCGTGGGTCAAGGCATGCTTGAGAGCATCGAATGATCGTTGGGCAGTGTCATCCCAGATGAAAGGGGTGTTCTTCTGTAGTAACCGCATGAATCCTTTAGTTATCTTGGCGTAGTTGCAGATGAAACGGCGAAGGAATTTTGCTTTGCCTTGCAAACTCTGGAGTTGAGTCAAATTGGTAGGTGGGGGTAAGGCTAGAATGGCCTTGATATTTAAGGGATCCACCCTGATCCCATCTTTGGAGACAATGAAACCAAGGAGTCGACCAGATTCGACAGCAAAAATGCACTTGTGTGGATTCAAGTGAATACAGTAGAATCGACAGCGAAGAAAAATCGCCTGCAGGTAAGCAATGTGATCGGATCGATTGGATGAATGGGCAGGTAAATCGTCGAGGTAAGGCTCCACGATATGCTTGATATCGTGGAAAGCATACGACATGGCTCGTTGGAAAGTAGCACCAGCATTTTTTAGGCCAAATGGTAACTTTCGATAAGAAAAATTTCCCCAAGGGAAAATAAAGGTTGTCTTATGTTGATCAGCAGGTAAGATTTCAATCTAGTTATACCCAGAAAAGCCATCCATGAAAGAGAAGATTATGCTCCCTGCTCAATTATCAATGATTTGGTCGATGAAGGGTGTAGGGTAGTTGTGCTTAGGACAATCTCTATTGAGATCTCGGTAGTCCGCACAAACTCGGATGGTCTCTTGTTTTTTGGCAACCGGAACAAGGTTGGAGACCCATTCTGTCAAAGGGATGGGATAGATGAAGCCAAATTTTAGAAGTTTTTCAACTTCTGCCTTTATAGCTGCGATTTTCTTGGGATGAACCGAGTGAAGCTTTTGTCGAATAGGTTTCATGTCAGTGTAAGTTTTGATTTCATGTATGACGATTGAAGGGTCGATCCCTGGCATCTCCTCGTAGCTCCATGTGAAGACATTGCAGAATTCCTTAAACAAGGCGGTGTAAGAGACCACTTCCTCGGGTGTGCAATTAGCACCAAGGTTGATGTTTTCCACGACACCTTCTTTGACCGAGATGTCAATAACAATCGTAGTAGAGATGTTACCCATGTTCCCCTCAGAGAGAGTATCTTGTGTGAGGATAGGAGATTGCGAAGCATCGGTAACATCGGGAGGGAAGACAGAGCGTATGTCTTGGTGAATTTCTTTCAAAGGCGGAAGAAAAGAGGATCGATGATGGTTATCATCCCAAGGAAGATCGTCAATGCTAAGCATTTCCATAATAGATTCGTCAGAAGGAAAAATTTGGGAAATGTAATCAATGACAGACGACAGGGAATCCAACCATGAGGGCACCGAGTAGGCATCGGGTGCTAATGAATGTGAATTGTTCGAAGAGGGAGAGGTAGCTTGAATAGCTACGTATGCGTCCTCGGCTGGGCTAAGTGGCATAGTGTCACCGAGCACATCGAATTCCAGGGGACTAGGTACAATCCAAGGATTGATAAGGCATAGTCGAGATCATATTGGCGATGGAAATATGATGCGCGGGAGGTGGAAGTGGTGTAGGGAAAGTACCCATAAGGATAGAATCTTTCAATAAGCCAACACCAACGCTTTCATACGTAATTGGGCGGTCTCCCAAAAAAGGAATGTTGTTGGTAGCAGGGATGCGAGCGTCGGGTGTACAGAAATCAAGCTGATCAATAGTGACAATTTTGCCTTGATGGGGGAATTGTACACATCGAAACACCGACGAGGCGATGACAGTCATAGCGTAGAACCAACTTCTTCCGAGTAATAGTTTGTAATCGAGGGAAGCATCAACCACCTCAACATCAACGGTAACAGTTTTTCCGCCCAACTGAATGGCTAGGGATTGTAATAACCCATGAGGATGAAAACCTCGTCCATCGAAAGCGCGTAACATCGTAGGGGATTCGTTAAGGGCGGGTGATTTTAAGCCTTTCCAACAGGCTAGAGACATGACACAAGTAGAGGCTCCCTCATCCGGGATAGTTTAGTGGATTTGTTGATTGTGAACAAAAACATCGATTTGGAAAGCTAGCTGGTGGGAGAGTCGTGGTTGATGATCATCCAGATTAAACGTGAGGTTATTTGATGACTCAGGATCAAAAGCGTCGATAGTGGCTAAGAGCGTTCTAAGTTGGCTGGGACAGTGTTGTAGAACTTCCAAGGCGGACATAGCACATGGGGCTTGGGCCAAATCTTCTACAATATTGTAATTTTGGGCAGCCCATGAATTAGGATTGAAGGTAGATTTCCGGATGGTGCTCTTAGGAGGGCGTAAGATAGAGTCAAACGAAGGTTTTTCAATCTGAAGTGGCCCGAATGGAGGGCTAACAGACAGAGGATTAACAGAGGATGGTAACGGGTCTGGTGAAGAACCATTAGTAGTCTTCGGCTTGTCAGGTTTAACTGGCGTGTCATATGTCGCAGAGCGAGTGGTTAGATTAACCCTGTTAAACATGTAAATGTGGGCACTTGTCGAGGCCTCATCATGGGGTTGGTTGGAACTGCCCCCTGGCCCGGGTGTTTGGGAAACCAAAGATTGTTGCTGTGGAAAAGGTTGAGTAAGCACAGCGGGTTGTAAATTTCCCTTGAAAAGTTTGGCCACTTCATCGCAATGTGGGCAGTCTTGAGTGTAGTGATCGTCACCACAAATGAGACATGGGAATTTTAGTTTTCATTGTGGTTGTTTTCCGGCAGCAGGGGTTTGTGGTTGAGTTTTGGATTGTTCGTTGTTATTGTTCTTCTTTGGCTTATTTCTCGCTTTCTTCTTGCCCCCAAGTTGTTGTGAAGGGGTCGATTGGACTGCAATCACCTCAGAGACCTGAGTTTAAGGGGGGGGGAGAGGGTGCAGTCGGAGTAGGAGTAGTCGTCAAAGCAGGCCGCTGAATCGTTCCAGCCGACTGGGAAGTAGATTGGGTTTTGGCGGAGCCAATAACTCCAAGCGTGTGCGAAGCAGCCGATGGTTTGGATGGGTCGTTAGTGGCACAGGTAGCATTCGGTATCAACTCGTACAGAGTACCGGATTGTTAATAGACTAAGTCTAACTACTAAGCTTGGGCAATGGCTTCTTCCTCAGTGACTACACCACCCATGGCAACGTCACGAGCAATCTGGGGTAACAATGATTTAGTGAACCATTCTGCTAATAATTGGTCAGGAATGACCACTTTGATTAGCCTTCGTTGTCGTCTCCATTCATGAATATGATCGGAGATATGTACGGAAGTTGTCTGACGAAGGGAGGTTAATAGTTCAGTACCTATCTCATATCGAATGGGTAGTTGGAAGTGTGTGAGGAAGGACATGGCGAGGGAGTTGAAATCGTGAAAAGATGCGTGTGGTAGTTCAATATACCATTTCTCTACGGAACTCGTAAGTGTCTATTGGAAAAGACGCAAATGAATAGAATCATCCATGAGGGAGTTGGATGAACACCACAAATGGAAAGTCATCACGTGGTTGTTTGGGTCCTCTCCGGACTTTCCGTCAAATTTTGGGATATCAGAAGGAAGTTTAGATGGAATAGTTGGCCAAACTGGAGAATGATAAATAGGATCATTCGTTAACCGAGACAAGTCTGGAAGGTCCAGGGTAGCTAGAAAAGGTAGTTGTCGGTTAACTTGTGGGTAATGCTGGTGTGGCATGGGGACACCAATGGGGCCAATCACTGGTTTATGTGGATAATTGTAACTAGTGGGCCCTCTTGTATGAGGTTGGTTTTGACCAAGGTATACAGGATTTGAGGTGTTTTGAGAAGCATGCATGAGTGGAGGGTAACCGGATGGGTTTTGAAGGTTACGGGTTGGGTTTGGCATTTGTCCATAAGGAGGTTGTTGTGAAGTCTGAGAATTTTGTCCTGCCGAGAACTGTGGATTTCCTGGAAAAGGGACGTTCCATGGATTAGGTGTGGCAGACACATTTTGTCCATAGGGTTGATGATAGACTCCGAATTGAGGCTACCCCCCAGCATGAGGGTGACCCCCAAATGGAATTTTTCCTCTGGTGGGAGGATGCCCCCCATCTTGAGGTAGAGTTCCCGGAATTTGAGAACCAGACGTAAATGATTGACCAGCGCCGCCGAGCGGATTAGGACCACCAAGACCAGTTCCTCCGGGTTGTTGGATAGGTATGGAATTCCCCGGCGCAACTTGGGTAGTAGTGGCTTAGGTAGTAGTGGCAGTGAAACCATTCAGTGCCCTATATCCAAAAGGGAGTGTAGGTCTTGGTGTTACAGGTGTGCCAATTGCAGCTTGGTTGACCACCGCATTACCGACGGGAATAGTCGGGATGTGAGGGACTATTGTAGATTGGGCCGTCTGGAGGGGAAGAGTAGACCTTGGGCCAATGGACGGTATGTTCGGACCAACGGGCAGCGTGGCTGTAAAAGTGGTGGTACCGGTAAAATGGTTTAGGGGTATGGTGTAGGAGATGGGTGCATCGGCACCTTCCCCTGTTCCATAAAGATCTCACACCAGGCATGGTGGACTTCGAACAATGTCTACAGTCCAAAAAGGGTCATCGGCTAAAGGGTTTTGATGGGACCTAGTCGGAATGTTAGAAGGATTGACGACGATAAATTCGCCAATGGAATTCAGTTGAAGGACACGTCGTTCATATCCCTCCAGAATGCAAAAAGCTTCCGGAGATTCTGAAACAATTCGAAAATTCTCTAAAGGAGTGGGAACTTCTTCCTAGGAAGTTGTAGTGTTTTGAACCTCGCTCTATTGAGGAGATTCCTCCATAGAATGAGGGGGTAAAGGGATGTTTCCTTCCATATTTTATGGAGGAAGTCCCTGTAGCCTCCGCGAATGGCATGGAGGTTCGATGTTCGCGAAAAAGAGTCGGCGAAAAAGATCTATGGCCAATTACCGAAAAGAAACAACATACGCTAATAGAAATCTAAGAATCACAACCAAGCAAACAGGACCTTCTTTTGATGACCGTACTAGTTGGTGATGAAATCCAACATCGCGTGATCAAGTCCAGAAGGGGCGGGGATAGGATGGAACAGTTACAATGGCGACCTGCTTAATGGACTTACGCCTTGGTGCAAGCTTCCATGCAGTAATTGTGGATTTACCCTCCAAGGAGCCCGAGTGAGTTTGACCAATGTCTGCTCCAGGTATAGTGAGACATCCTGTCACTGTCACCTTGTGTAAGACCCTAAATATTATGGCTGCTAAGGTTACCAATTCGCAGTCAGCCCCTGGGCGGGAACAGTCAACAATCCGATCTGAACATACGGGCAGGGTATCGAGCCCAAAATCAACTAAAAGGCTTCCACGCAGTAATTGTGGATTTACCTTTAAGCGATCCCCATAATATGATCTGACCACCACAATTAGTTAAACCACTGAGGGTTAGTCCCCGTAGCTCACTCGAATGCGACCTCGTGCGTAACCCCTGTGTGAGATGGGGATCCCAGGCAGACTTATACGATGATTGGATTTGACTCTCCCTAACTCAGGATGCCACTGTTTGCTTTGGAAACTTTGGAGAGTTATGCTCACAGCCTAATCCAAAGTATTAAGCCTAATCTACTGTTGGTGGAGGATCCTAGAAAAGAAAAAGTTCTAAATAATTTTTAATTAGCATTGATTTTATGGTTGTTCTTTACTCAAAAGGGGTGCATGGAAGTGAAATGAATGGAATTATGACTCAGTCCCAAAAATGCATCAAATATGATAAGAGGTCATTTCTTTTCGATGAACATCTATCTAAGGGAGAGAGAGAGTTCTTTCCACTAACAAGCACTAACAAGGAATGTCCTCAAACAAATTTTCTTCACTCAAATCCTGATATGATGCTAAAACTTTTGAGATGCCTTCTAACATGCACAATCAATCATGAAGATGTTTTTTATTTTTTGCATATGAATAATGATTAATTCAACACAATGCTCATCTTGCTAATTATCTTTTTGGATGAATGGAAATCAGACCAACACAAGCAAGAAGTATACAAGCAATACACCCTCTCATTGTGATCAAAACAAGAAGCGAAAGAAAAGAAACAATCAAAGAGAAATCAAACTTCACACCCAAAAGAAAAAGTCGAATAACAATGACCTTAACTAAAACCAAATGAAAATATATGTAGACCTTTGATGACCTTCACCAGCGTTTTTCGTTCAGTTGATGAGGAGAGAAAAACAATGCATGGGTTTCAAACTCCAAATGGCAGAAAAAATCAACAACAACAGTGAAGAAGGATACAAAATCCAAACAGCAAGATGTTTGTTCTCCAAGAAAAAGACAGATGTCAAAGCTGGAAAGAAGAAGGATTGACTCACAAGGTTACCTAGCAAGACAGACACAGAGGGAAAACCCTGAAAAAACAATTCTGGAGGGTTTATTAGCCAAAGGAGGGCTGGTGCTCTGTTGTCAAGGAAAAGGAGCATTATAGCACTCTGTGTAAGGCACTCAGGGAGCACTGGCACTCTGTTAACATAGGGACAGGGGCGCCGGGTTCAAAAACTCCCAAAAGTGTCAAAAAATCCAAAAATTGTAATTCAATTTCAACAATTGGGCTGAGTTTGATGGGGTAGGGAGCCAATCAGCTCATGAAACCAATCAAAAGAGGAGTGAACCACGTCTGAAACAATCAAGGGGTGGAATAATGTCAATGAGGAGAAATCAAAACAAGAAGTTTCAATTTGAGGCTATCTCCCCAGTGGAGTCACCAGTTTCTGTTGTAGGAAAATCTCCCTGCGGACAAGTAGATTGCCTCAAAGAGCTTGACCTTAACTCTAAGACAGAAAATGATTAACGTGGACACTGACTTCCTTTCAAATCCATACAAACTAATACATGAGAAGGAAGGAGAATAGAAGTACCTCTTTATCGACGTTTGTCCCTGCATGCTCCGAGTTGAGCTCCAATCCTCTGCTCCTCGCTGAGTCCTCTAAACAAACAATATACGACCACTTCCTATTCTATTGATATTAGCTTGAAAACAGATCTATCTATCAGTGATAAGTTCATGTAACATCAAACACAAACTAGAAAGAAACAGGCCAAGTGTGTCATATTGATGAGAATAACGACATCAGTACTTACAATCGTAGATGCGAATGCGACAGCTTCGTCAAGTCCCCTTCATCTAACCCTTGCTCGAAAGATCCACAACCTGGATGACAGCAGCTTCACTGATCACTCTCCTTTGGCTGACTATGTGTTTCCTATGAGATCATAGGTTTCATGTTAGCAATTATTCTTCCTTTTTTCACTATCATAGAGCTTGCTTATATAGGTTAAGAGGAGCTTAACCTCTTGAGTTATATTTAGAACAAGTTGAGGAACTCCCTCCTTAGATCAGGGATCTCATGATGGAACCAAGAATTCGAATGAAAATGCCTTCTAAACTTGAAATATCCTCCCCTTATTCTCCTCAACGGGCCAACTACTGCCTCAGATTAGGCAGCGCTCCCTCAAAATGGGCATCAGAGTGCTGTAGCGCTCCCTAGGAAGCTTAAGGGAAGCGCCAACGCTCCAAAGGTGGATAGCGCTCCTTCAGAGGGGCAGGCAAGCATTATAACGCTCCCTAGGGCCTTATAGGGGAGCGCTAGTGCTCCTAAGGCTGATGTAGGGGAGCGCTCACCCTCATAACCTTTGTTTAAGAGCCCTTCTCAAGTGATAAGAGTCCCTTGACTTCAGTTAACCAGTTCCCCTTCTCCAAATCAAGTGTATGAGATATTTTAAGTGCCTCCTTAGTGTCATCGTTATGGTAGTATGCTTGAACAACATTTGCGACACTTGTGAACAACTTGCGACACTTGCGAAAGTTGTAAGGAAGATGCGAGACTTACAACAATTGAGAGGAACATGCGACACTTATTCAGTTGAGTAATTTTGACGTGTAACAACCACATCCTTACTTTTTGGTCTGGGAACTATTTCCCATACAACATTCTTTATTATGGATTGGTATTCCTCTGTCATGGCATCTGCCCGTTCCTTCTTTTGAATGGATTCTTCAAAGCATGTAGGTTCTTCATCTAGTAGATTACACATCAAAGCCGTGTAACTAGAGAATGGCTTTGGTCTTTTCACCTATCTCGTGGTTCCTTCTGGAACACCTTACTTCTCTCCATCTTAAATGAGCTATCTTGCCCAAGGAGGCTTTCTTTTATGGGAGAAGGTCATTTGAGGATGTTCTTGAACTTTTGTTATATTGTGGTCTTCAAGAGTCTCCTCATCATGGGAATTTACGACTTCCCTTACTGGTTCTGCAGCTCTGGGAACTTCCCTCATAGATTCTGTAGTCCTGGGATTTACAGGTTCCTCTTCATATACTTCTTCAATATGGCATCTTCTTGATTTCTTAAGTGTTGCTTCTTCATCAACGGTCACGTCCCTACTGAGTTCAATATGGCGGTGACCAGATATGTAGATTTTGAAGGCCTTGGAGACCTCACAATATCCCACGAATATTCCCTTCTTTCCGGAGGGTTCCAGCTTGTTTCTTTTCTCTTTTGGTATATGAATAAACACTGGACATCCAAATATTTTGAGATGGCTTACCTCTGGCTTATTTCCGGTGAACATTTCTTCCGGGGTCTTGAACCCAAGTGCGCTATGGGATAATCTGTTCTGCACATAAACAGTTGTCATTGTTGCTTCTGCCCATAAGCACATAGGAAGATCTTGATCATAGTCTTCACAGCTTCCAGCATG
>ML801203.1:114947-126539 GCA_009831015.1 Picea engelmannii
TTCGACTGGATGTCGTTCTAGCCGTGCTAACCCCGCGACTGAGAAGAGAAGTAAGCAATGCTATGATCTGGCTAACGTGAAGCAGATCATGCTCGTCTTGCTATATTACATACCGCCTTTGGCTGGCACGGTTAACCGTGACAAAATTCCACTTGATTTTTAGTATACGTTGATCACTGCATACATCTCAAAGGGGATACGCGTAGTTGGAATTCAGTTGGGGCAGATCCCATGAAGCATATATGTGGCTCGAAAGGCGCATTATCATGGATCCAGTTCTGATCCACTTGATTACAAGACTAAGCATGTAGGAATTGAACCCTCAGCAGTTCTACCCAGGGAAGACTTTAGATCACTCCCTGGCACAGCGCATAAAGGAGGATTATGGTGATGTAGAAAAGGGAAAGCGAGGCTACAAGGTAGCCTCTATCCAGGATGGTGCAGTGTGCCTCAATTTCCAACTTATAGCTGGAAATATCGTCAGAAAGAATCATCTAATAAAGGTCATTGGGTTCATAGTAGACTTCACTGGGAAGTGCGTGGAGGGGATGCAAATGAACTAGGCGAGTTACCTCGTCAACGAGCTCAAGAAAAACTGTCGTGAAGCATAGGATCAGGGGTATGAATTCCATTTCAGTTGGTTACTTGTATTAATCGCATTTGTCACTTAGCAAATGCCAGAAGGAGCAACATTTCCAGAAGTTGAGCCATCGGAGCCGTTGGCCGCAAGGTTCTCCACCTTATGGTATACGAATGACATGTCGAAGCAGTGGTAGTCGAACGTTGTGTTCAATGCCTACTACTAAAAACTAAAGTGTTTTATTGAGGCATTCCCACGCATGACCTCGAACACATTACACCAGTACAGACCACTAGTGAAGTTCCACGCAGATTGACACTTTATTTAGATCACTGTGCGCAGGGATGAGATCAAGGAGCAGTTACAGTCCTATTATAAGTTGACCGATGAAGACATGGAGGAGATCACTAAAGAATGGTTGGCGGAGTTCCTTGCACTAGTTGAAGATGTAGATCTCTCTAACACAGACATCATAGGAAGCCCCTTGGTCACCCGGGTCAAGCATGTCAGGTAGAGCAGCGTGAAGAAAAAGAAGAAAAAGGTAGAAGTCCAGCATACAGAAATTGATGAGGAAGACATCGTCTCTGCAGAATATGGATCTGGCTCAACAAAAGGAGGAGGATAATACCAAGGCAATGGACAAGGAGGATGGGATGATGGAGAAATGAAATAATAAGGCGAAGCTACACCACCGAAGGACCCCCCTACTGAGGCAGAAACATCAAAGAAAAGGAAGGTTTCCCTGCAAAAACCTTTAGAAAGAAAGAAGGCGTGCACCAGTAAGCCCAAGATGAAGGCCATGCTCATAGAAGACGACATTGATCTAATCATCACAGTCGTGGAGGATGCTTCATAAGATATCTTGTAGCGATATGGAGCAAAGCAGGAGGCGCTGTATGAAATAATCGAGAAGGAGCTGAAGGATATACAACAAGCCATCCATTCGAGCTGCGCAATACCTATTGCGCCTTCTTCGTCGAAGATTGCAAAATTGGGGGATGAGCCCGCCCAATTATGAAGACTAGTAGATGCAACAGAGGCTTGGCTTTAGTGAGTCCAAGAAGAAAAGGAACAGGCTACAGAAGTCTTGAAGCAAGAAAAGGAGAAGGTCTTAGAGAAATACGAGTTGCACAGTCCTGTGTAACCATCGACAAGAAGGAGAAAGATGAAATTTGGGCGATGTTAGAGGAGGACAATGCAAAGATACAAAAAGAAAAATACCAATTGCTCGCAGAGCAGACTGCAGTCTAAGAAGCGATAACTAAAGAACTTCACTCTGTGTCAAGCTTGGCACAGGAAGAACAAGAGTCAACCAAGATTCAAGTAGGGAAGCTCGTTGAGGCCATTCAGCAGCTTCAAGCACGGGTAACAGAGTTGGAGCTTCAAGTAGTACCTATCACTCTACAGGAAGTGCACGACCAAAGGGAGGAAGCCGCTAAGAGAGCAGTTGGAAGGAGCAAGGTCCTCGCCTTAGAATGTAAGCAGTTGAGTGATCAAAGTGTGAAAACCTATGAACACCTCGCAGAAGATCCAGAGTTGAGCAAACTGAAAGCGCAGCTTGAAGAGGCGCAACAGCAGGCATCCACCATGTAGGCACAGATGAAGCTACTCACTACGGTCGAGCAAATGAAGAGATCACAGAAGCAATGCACAGTGCAATAGCAGATTACTGCCATTCAGAGAAGAGTCATGGAAGTTACATAGAGACTACAGCCAGTGCAGGACGAAGCCTGCATGATTTTTGAAGAGATTGAAGGACAAGGCTCCCAGCTATATCAAGTGGTTACGATAATGGAACAACCCCTGGAAGGGCATGTTACAGAGCAACTAATTCAGGAGTTCATTGAGCAAGAGGCTCTGGCAAAGTAGCAAGTTGAGGCAGCTCAAGCTAAGATAATCTCAAGGCCTTTGAAGGAGAATTGCCCAGATCTAAGTGACTTGGGACGAGTCACAGGTGAGTGTTGGGGGCCTATTGGCCCTTGACCAAGTTTTGAGGAAACACTAGTCGTGTTTGACCACTATTGGGACTGCGACAAGATGGTCAAAGGTGGAGCGCCTAGGCAGAGCTGAGATCGTGGGATCTCACTTTTTTTGTGGGCTTGTGGACCCAGTGAAAGGTTTACTAGGGTTTATGTAATGGGTTATGGGATGTCGGCCCATGGGTTTACCCATGATTAGGCCTTTTTGTAAATGTATAAATAAGTAGCTAAGCGATGTAAGATGTCTGGTTGGCTATGTGCACAATATGTTGTAAGTGTTAATGTTGGCTTAGTGCAAGATGTTGTAAGTTTCTTTGTGCAAACAGACTATGTAGAGTGAGGCTCTGTGCCTTGACCTGATTTTGGGAAGGAGGATTTGGCGCGCAGCGCACAGATCTCCCATCCTCTGTGAAGTTTGGCTCTGTGGATTTGTGGACAGGAGCGATTGAATGTAAGAAGATTGAAAACTAATAAAGAAGAAGAAGAAGTTGGTGGACGTAGCCCCACACTGGGGTGAACCACGTATATGATGTGTCTTGATTTGCTTTGTGTGATGTGGATTATGTTGTTTATCTATTTAGTGTTGTTGTTGTAATTTATGATGAATGCATCTGATGTTTTTTCTTAGTTCTTAATGGTATTAAAGATAAATGAATGCTAGATCTAAGATAATGTTATGTGTTAAGTGATTGAAAGTACTTGATCTTTATCGTTACTACTTTGATCTATAATAAGGGTTTAGTTTGTGATGTGAATGAGACTTATAAACTAATGGATTTAGCTATCTAAGTGCTCTACTAAGTGTTGTAATCAAAGATCTATGTCACATCTTGGTTGTAGACACCTGAGTCCTGCAACCCACCCTGCCTCTACCTCGAGTGAGACTGCATCTGGTTCGTAGGTGTTGCCGAAAGGGCCGGTAGTTAGGGTTTTGTTGGTGCATTGTTGAGGCGTTGAACCCTGGGTATACCCCTATGCCAACAGTTATGTTTTCCAATTGACATATAGGGATAGGATTTTTCTTGCATCCATGATTTGTATTATTTATTGTCCATTCTGTCGACACATGTCTCGGGTTTGATTTCATTAGGTTGCAACATTAGACACTCCCTTTTGCACATCGTAACTTGTATGGTAGTGCCTACCCTCCATGGACACCCTAGTTAGCACCTAAATTTCCATTTGGTGTCCATGCTGCGATATCTCGTGGGCCTTAGAACCCTCTTGTAGTCCCTCCATAACTTGATGATGAGACTCATTCTCCTCTATTCATCTATGTTCTAGCCATATCTCGAGGGGGCTAGTGACTTTTATGTTGCTTTATGGTCACCTATGAATTTTTTGCTTGTGTCATTTACCCCGCCATTGTGTTGTTATTTTCCTAAATCCCACTTACCACTATTGCAGTAGCCTTTGACCATCCACCTCTTGCATTATTTTGCCTCCATTTTGCATCCATCTACCCATGGAGAGAATGATTGCTAAGAGTGGATCTCACTTGCCAGTACCATTTTCATTCATTTTGCTTAGGTCGATTCCATGTGCTTGGAACATAGTAGCATGTTCTTAAGCCACTCATTCTCTCCATATGAGTACATTTTTATCTATTTTTCAGACTCACTAAAGGACACGAAAAAAACACACATATCGAGTACACTTTTATTTCTTTTTTAGACTCATAAAGGACACAAAAAAGACACATATCGGAAACACTCTTATATCCTTTTTGAACTCATTAAAATACACCATCACAAGTATACTTTTAACTCTTTTTTGGGATCATTAAATCTGAATGAAAAATACACTATCGATCATACTTTTATCTCTCTTTCGTGCTCATTAAACCATGAAGGAGACACAAAAAAACCCAAAAAAAAAGAGAGAGGGTTTTTTTTACCATTGATCTATCCCAAAACAACAACATCATTCAAGTCGCCCTTGAACATGGCACCTATTTGATTCATCAACTTAAAATTGGGGTTTAGCTTTCTTAGGAGTCATCCCAGTAATATGGGTCATATATGCTCCTCCGAGTGGTTACTCTTCTAGTCATCATGGAGAGTGCTTCAATGCCTCATGCATTTTTGCACTATATTCATCCATCTCTTGTGTCTTGTTTCCAAGTCATCATTGTGTCATGCTATATGTTCAAGGGAATTTTAAGCCTGATTCAACCATCTGTTGTTTTGTTTAATTTTTGAATTCGACCATCCTTATGTTAGTTGTACTTGGTGATACTCTCTCTTCACATCATATCTCGGTGTATGTTTTGTGTTAATTGACGGGGGATACATTAAGGCCCTCCTTAGAAAAAATTGTTCCTATCAACTTCAACACAATATCTAGGGGAGGAGAGGGATCTAGAAACCAATTAATACCTTGGAGATTGCAATCCTCAGTGGCAGGCCTCCTCACAATCGATAATGGGTTTTCATCATTGACTCCCTATCGATTGATTGTACGAGTGTTCGACATCAAATCCTCTATTCACACTCACTAGATTGTAATAGGTACCTTGGGGTCCATCTTCCTCATCGATGGGACCCCCCATGCTTTTTAACGATATACCTCAATAATTGGTAATCAGATGGTTTCTACCATGCCCAACATCAACTCATCTATTTTCATGTTGTAGATTCGTACCATCGGGGTTTGGGATGAAGACCTTGGGTTTGGAGCCACATCATTCCTTTATAGCATCCCCTCCCAGGTTGTGATGGAGTATATCACTTGTAAATGAATACTTTGAAGGCTTCAAGGGAACTTTCCTCAATGCTTATTGTCTTCTTGATGTATATGTTGTAACATTGATCCACATTGTATTTTCTCATGGCTATGATCTTACTGATGACATAGATCCACATTGCCTTGGCTCGTGGTTATGATCTTATTGATGACATGGATCCACCATGTATTCTTTCATGGCCATGATCTTGCATTTCATATCATGGATCCACAATGTGTTATTTGGAAGCCATGCTTTGATACTCTTAAGATTCTGAGTAAGTATACCTTGGGGATGGTATATATATACTTTTATCCTTGGTGTTTGATTGTAGTTACTCTTTGACCACCAAACCTATTTTCTCTCTCCTTACACTACCTCACATGAATACTATTTTATTGTAATGTGTTTCATCCAACCATTCATTTCCTATCCTCACAAATTAGGGGACATATGTTATAGCCTTAATTTACACCCTACAGGAACAAAAGGGAACCTAGTAGAAGATGAAATCCAAGACACAACTCTTGCTTAATATTTAGGTCACTTATGAAGGGTGTCTCTTGTCATACATTGGCAACAAGAGACTAATCATTGGTCAGCTATAGTGTAACATGTGACACCCTCTATAGCCTTATAGATTCACAGAGTTTCAAAGAGGTAAGCAAGGGATGATTTGGTTCTTCGTGGCATGAGCCTTGGAAATCACATCATTCGAGTATCCATTAATCTCTAGAATATCTAGAATCTCTCCCGAGCCTCTTCCAAGGATCTATATAAAGAAGGCAAATCTTGAGCATGAGTAGGAAGAATCATTTATAGATCTATGTTGACAAAATTCATAGGTGCTTCTCCATCTACATCAGTTGCAACATTTTTTCCTAGATTGGTTGAAGATATAAGGAGGAGCAAGGTCCAAGGGGCAAAGGGGAATGAATCTATGCTAAAAGGTATTGCATTGATGTATTTCCATTATTTAGATTAATAGATCATTGGTTTTCCCCTATGAATGTTTGTTTTCATGTATAATATTCAGATATGATTTATTACATTATATATTAGGTTAGATCCAAGCTAGATCTAGGATTCTAACACCAAGAAGAGAAGTAGGAAGGAATTGTTTGTATTTTTTGTGTAGGAAGCAGATTGTGGAAGCTAGAGCTAGAACTTCAGGTCTATAACATCCAAGATATATGAAGGACAACCTTCAAGAAAAGGTGTGCTATTTCTACCACTTATTGGTTTAGTCATGAATCCAATTGCTTGAGTCTAAGGCAAATCCATAGAATTCTAGCCCTCTATCTGTCTAGGAACAATAGGTAGATCTTAGGGAGGTCTTACTATCCACCCGTGAGATTTTCTCCATAATAGTTTGGAACATATGTCTGAAGGATGATTATGATTTCCAAAATGATCACAAGTATGAAGATCAAAACATTGATCCTCCTTGTGGCTAACTCGATGATAATGTTGGCATTTAGGAATTCGATCTTGAATTGGAGCAGGTGAAGATGAATTTTCTTAAAGGAATCCAACACTCTCGAACTGGATTAGTTTGGAATAATCTGGAATGTGAGAGGTCACTTCCATTTTTTATCCAAGACTTTTTGTGTGCTTCTTGTTGATTATTTCTTCCCAAGATCCGATAGTGGGCTTGGAAAGTGCAAGTGGAACTTGTTTATGACAAATTTCATCTTCATTTGAATTTTCTTCTAAATTGGTGTAATTGATTTGATCATGTGTTGGTTGCTGATAGAAATCATTCTCAAATTCAAAAAGAGAATTGTTTTGAACATGGAATAGTTTATAATGTTGATTCTTTTGTTGTATTTCATCTTGTTGGAGTTGTGATTCAAGCTAGAGAAATAATGTTTTTTCTTGAAGCTCAATCTTCTCCTTTTTTAGTGTAGCAACAATATTTTTCAATTTTTCAAGATATTCATTTGAATGAGTCATCTTCCTTTTGCTAAGTTTTTCTTGAAGCTTATTCATCTTTGCATTCCTCTCATTTAGATTATTTAAAATCTCTACAATTTTTGTGGATATCCATTGCTTCTCTACCTTCAAAACGATGCATTCGTTTGAGAAACTTCATTCAGGTCCTACTTATTTTGAAGTTTCAACTTCACATTTGCTAAATCCACTTGGTCTATTTCATGTAATCCTTTTAGTTTCTTTATTTCAACTAGTGACTTTTTATGACCACCTTTCAAAGCTACCAAATATCGTGTTTCATGAAAGGAAATTTGTAAGCTTCTTTTCCCTTTCTTGTAATTTCTTAATTTTGAACTCCATCAGTTGTTTCGTCCCCTCTAACTCTAATGGTGGTGTATATCCATTACTTGTACCATCCCATTTTACAAATGTACTACTATTTTCATACTTTTCATTAACACATTGATTACCTTATCTATTTTGTATACAAGGATCATTAGTATACCTATGTTTTTTGGTAGCATGGACATCCATATGTCCCTGGAGGAGTTCTAGTCAATTCAATGAAATTCTTCAACCTTAGAAGTATCTGAAACTTCCATAGATTTTATATCACCTACATTAGCTAACATATACCTTGTGGTATCCCCTACCATTGTTTTCTTCAATTTTCCATTCTCATCATGCAATCTAGAAAATTCTTCCTCTCGTTCCTTCAAAATGGATGCATAGTTAATAAACATCCTCTGAATTTTAGCTTTAGAATTTTGAAGACTTTAAATTTCTCCTTTATACTACTCAAGCTCATCCTTGACATTGAGATATATTTTAGTAGTAAGAGGGGATTTCACTTAGTGGATCCTTCCCATGGTCTGTGTTCAAATCCTCCTCCAATATCAAGCTCATCTACAATATCCTAAACATATGAGGCAATTTGCAAAGGTTTTCCTTGAAAGTTGCAATGGTAGTCCACATTGTATCCAATTTCAAAGTCTAGTTTGATTTGAGAAATTGGCTTCAATTAAAGGCATTTCTCTAATATTGTACATGTTTGCATTGTTTATCAGAATACATTATAGGAAATTACATGTGCCCTTAGATTTGGTCACCTGCTAGTTTTTTTTTTTGAGAGAATGATGTTGTTTGAATGAACAAAATCGTAGTGAACCTCATTTGGGTCTTCACACAAAGGGATTGTGGGAGTAAAAACCAACAAGAACCGAAGGGGGGAAATGGTACATAATAGGAATGATGAGTACCTATTTTTTAATGGGTATATTTGTAAATATTCTTCACAACTCCATCACACGTTCCTCTTCCCACTCTCTCCCTTTCACCATTGTATTTTGGGCCATTTCTTCCAAATCCAGCAGAGAGCCACAAAGTATTGTGGATTGATAATCAATGGTTTCCCAAAGGTGAGGTTGCTTTGGTAAAACCTATGGGAATCAAAGGGATAAACTTGCATAAATCGTATTGTATAAATTATGGGCTCAAGGTCTCCTCCAATTACATTCACTTATCCAACTACTAGTTGAGAGCCAGGGGAGTGGGTATGTTGCCTGCAAAAATAGGAGAAGGAGAGGTGCCATGGGATTTAAAATGAAAAGATTCTCGTGGGATGAGATGAAGGGTTTTCAAAAAATGAATTCGATGTGGGTACAATGTGGAGGAATACATATATGAGGTGAGAGGGTTTTTGAGAGCAAGAGATAGAAACTCTAATTCCTACGTAGAGATGACGGGCGTGAATGATGTTGACAAAGATAGAATAATGTAGAAAAGGAATAACCAAATACATTTATGCACATGGGAGACATAATTGCAAAGGCATATGGACAAACTTGCAGGCAGAAGAATAGACCTCAAGGAATCTAAGAGGTGTTTCTGCACATGAAAGGAAATGAAATTTCCAAAGTTAGAGACTAGTAGAGTAATGACATAGAGATAAATCTCAGAGAGGTGTTTTTGCAGTGGAATGAAAATATCGAAGGGGATAAATGAGACAAACATTTATGGATGAGGAAAACTCGACTATGGACAACTACCATAAGTCAATTTAGGCCTAAGAACTATAGGTGCTTTGATACCACTGTTGGAATGCACACGAATGTGGATCAACATTGAATACATTTTATTAATATGATACACATACAAATACATGATCTAGATGACCTTTTGGATTCATCTTCCAAGAGGTCTCTTGAACTCCCAATGGAATTTCCTATTCACTTGACTTTTCATATTCCTTCTCAAGTGAAGAATACCATAACCCTAACGAAGTAGGTTTCCAACAGATTCTACAAGGTATAAAGTTTAGCAACAATAATGTTAGTGGTGTCTACTCTTAGTCAAGGAGACTAATCAAATAAGAATCCAATTTCCATAAGGCTTGGTTAAATGAAATCAAAGTGCATGTGCACTTGAGTAAAGAATTGGTTACCTTATAGTTCTCAACCACATTGAATTGATCCATGGATTCATCTAGTAAGTGAGATGATTGATATTTGTTTCCAACATCAATAACTTGAATTAGAATTGAATTCATTGTAGTTAGGTTTGGATAATGGATTTTTTTTTAGATATTTTTAATCAACATGATTAAGAGGATTTGTGCAAGTGAATTGTTACTCAAGACATTGTTATTGGGGAATTTAATCCACCAAATTCACCTAAGACTACACTTAAATCTAACTATTAGTCCCTTCCTTATGTGAGGAATTAGTCTATGAGTGAAAAATATACTCTTTGGACATTTGAATCTTGAGATGGGGAATAATGACACCCTTTTTCACCAACCAACCAAGCACTTATTGTCATGATATTGTATTTTATTATTATAATCTTTTTGTGTTTCTTTGTTATACCTTTGTGTGTTACACTCTTAATTTTTGTTTATGTTTTATGCTATGTTGATATACTAGGGCATTCATTTGAAAACAGGTTGATCTCCTATGCAATATCGGTCATGAAATGCATTAATTATCCCTAGTAGATGTCGGTAATTTACACTACAAAATTTCTACGTATAAGAAAAATGCACTTACAAATGCATAGAATGTAATCGTATCTTTGAATCACGAGGACATGATATTTGAATAAACTTATTGATCCAGATTGGATCATTATATTATTTTTCATCTATCTCGATGCTTTTAGAGTGGAAAAAATTGGAGGAATAAGCTTGCAGGGTCATTTTAATGGCAAGTCCCAATTTGGAAAATTGGGGCTCGAAACCTACCCGAACCATTTTGAGGCATCAAACATCATTTTTTTGTGAAAAAACAACTAGAAGGTCCTAAAAGTGTTCTACACGCCGAGACCTTTCCAACGGTGCAATAATCACCCCAATTGAAGTCCGTATGTGAAAGGTATTCCTCTCACAAGTTGACCTACCATGTTGACCACCATGGTATGAGAGGATGTCACGTTATCCCCCGTTAATCATGTATATGGGGCTAGCCATATATGGAATTTAAAGAAGATTCTAGAAGGTCCAAAAAACTATCACAATTGAGGGTTGAAGAAGTCAAAACCCTACCCCTAAATGGCTATCAAGCTATGTTAAATATCGGGCCGCTAAGAGGAGAGGGAGTTCCATTCTATGCTATTTTATTTTGTTCCATAGCAAAGAAGAACTACCAGGAGTGGAAAAATTAGAGAGCATAACATAGGGGGTTAATGTTTTGTAGCATTCTAACATGCTAAAGGTCTCAGAGGACTCCATAAAGAGTGCCTTCTCCTTTGTACTTGCATTATTTCCATACCATAGAAAAGAGAGAAAAGCAACCTCACCTTCTACCTAGGTTTTTCTCTCGTAATGGTTCCCCAGGGAAAATATTTGTGTTATTTTTGTTAATATTATGGTAGTTGCGGGAGGTATTTACCCCCATGTGTGAACCTGACGAGAATAGAAGACTCCGGGAAGCAAGAGAAACCCTAATGAATTGGATAATAACCCTAGAAGCCTTGTCAGCTCAAGAAGATAATTTATATTAGGCTATTAGCCTCCAAGAGAAGAAGTCGGCCAGAATTAATAATAATATACTGAACAGACACATACCCAGAAAGAGAAGTCGGCCCCTGTAAACTGGCAGGATTACTATAAATACAAGGCGCCAGTTCTCATTTGTCATATCTCAGGATTGCAGTTTTCCCAGTTGGTGCACACTGCAGTTGCAGTTGGTGCACAGGTTTGGAGGAGGGTTGCAGCTGCAGCTGCAGCAACAGCTAGTTTCAGTATTGGCTTGGATATCTCTTGGCTAGGGTTTGGAACATCTAATCAGTCTTTTGTGATGCGCTATCCTTGGGGATTGATGCGCTACTCTTTGTTTGGCTATCTAGCCTAGGGTTTGCTTCCAGAGGAATTCTCA
>ML801203.1:131348-153508 GCA_009831015.1 Picea engelmannii
CTTCATAGTGTAGATTTTAGTTTTATTTATCAGATATGTTGTGACAAACTATTCCATTGGAATATCCACGATAGTTTACGAATCTTATTGGTATCAAAGCAGGTTTTCTTGGGATATTTGTGGAAAGTTGCAGGGATCTGGGAATCAGTTTAAGAAGAAAGTCTTAGAACTCTAGTCATGGCCGATGATTTTGCTCATAACAACCCTCGAGATCCAGTAAAGGAGAGATTTGTGAGGATTGAAGTGAAATTCATTGACATATCTCATGATATATCCCTCTTCATGGCGGCTTTAGCAAGCAAGCTCGGACCGTACGAAGAAGTTGGAGGCTCGAACTCATAGATCATACCAGAGGGGAAATCAGAAGATATCGGAGTTCCAAAAAAGGAGTCACGGAAAGAACCTGAGAAAGAGCACCCAAGTTCTAGTGCCACAAACCCTCCACATTCTTTATTCAAAATGGAAGTGAAAGTGGACATAAATCCATGCCAAGGTGAGATCAATGCATTAAAACTGAATCATTGGTTGCAACAACTAGAAATTTATTTCAATGTTCACCATATAAATGAAGAATAAAAGATATCATTTTCCAGATTGAGGTTAGAGGGCCATGCTTTAACTTGGTGGGAAAGTCATATAGAGACACTTAGGCTAGAGGGTGATCCACCAATAACTAAGTGGGATGATTTCAAAACCCTCATCAAGTCCCAATTCTACCCTATTCAGTATGTAGAGGACGAATGGATCTGGTGGCACCACTTCAAGCATAAGTAAGGGCAGAGTGTACAAGAGTACACCACTGAGTTTAAAAATATGGCAATCATGCTAGGTATCTCTCCCAAGAACCTAGATGTACTCCTCAAGTATCTTTGTGGTTGTGCTAATTATTTTTGCATCACGACATCATTGATTAATGATAAGGCCCTATGCTCATTACCTTGTTCCCATCATATTCAATCCTACAACTATATTAAGTGCCCACAAGGCCATTAAAGCAATAAACATGAATTTTGTTTAGTATCAATTCTGAATGATGGTAGTGATCCTTGAGAAGAGATGCACACCACTTTCATTATGAATTCTATGAATTCTATTCAATATCAATTTTGAATAATGATAACGATCCTTTGAGAAGAGAGGCATGTTATTTTCATTTGCAAGCTACAAGAGCATAATACCCTTATTTATTTACACATGTAATAAGAAGTAAAAATACGAAGCAGATAAAAGTTCAAGAGTTAGGGGTGTTTAAAGTGGAGAAGCAATGATCCATTGTTGGGATCCTAACTTTCTCGTACAAACTCTATTTGGGGGGTACAATATACTCGTGAAATGTTGTTGACGAGCTTTGTGCATGGAAGACCACTTCAATCACTTTCCCACCATTTTAAACCTTAAAAAGCATTGAGAAGAGCTGAAACCACACTATTAAAGTTCAAACCTTGGCATCTCATGAATTTGCCCAAATCCGCTTAAACAATGCTAATCAACCTAAATAGTTGGAATTGGTGCCCAAGCATCCCAAATGAATGCCTACATCATTCTCTTTTCCAGAGAAAGTAGGAATGGGACACTTATGCCCTCAAAATGTATATCACCACCTCAAAATAAAAAATAATATTTTTCTTCACTTATAACAAAGAAATTGTTCCACCTAAGAAACAAGGTGCAATATACATCTTTGTATAAAGAAAATGTGTATATGTCTATGCCTCATACTAACTTGATACATGAGATAAGTGTCAATATAATATCGACAAAAACTTAAAAAATATCAACAAGGAATACCATTGTTGAAGAGATATCTCTTACCGTTGAATATTCACAAGGATTACCATTGTTGAAGAGACATCTCTTATTCGACAACTAAACATCTTTCATCTACCAACTAGACATATTGAATCCTGTAATTAATAGTCAAATACCAAATTATTGAAAAATTATTGGATGGTGAAAATTAAAAGAAGATACGACTATTAGATGTATCCCCATCATTTAATATTTTTTATTTTAATCTAGAGGAATCAGTAATTGGTTGAGATTACCAAGGAAAATTCTAGGTTCAAATCTGACTTAGTGCCACTATAACCTTTAGACTAATACCACTATTAGATGTATCTCTGTCATTTAATAATTGTTTTTAATCTAGAGGAATCAGTAATTGGTTGAGATTACCGAATCAGTAATTGGTTGAGATTACTAAGTTCAAATTCAACTTAGTGCCACTATAACCTTTAGACTAATACCGATAACCCATAATTGTAAGAAGAAATTTATGAATTAACAAAGACCGACATATTGAAAAACACTTGCAAGAATAGTCTCATTCATGGGACATCTACCCTTTTAACATTATCACAAAGAAATTTATAATTTAACAAAGACCGACATATTGAAACACACTCTCATTCATGGGACATCTGCCTTTTTAACATTATCACAAATTGTTATGAGACATCTACCCTTTTAACATTATCACAAAGAAATTTATAAATTAACAAAGACCGACATATTAAAACACACTCTTATTCATAGAACATCTACCCTTTTAGCATTATCACAACTTATCAAAATCTTTTTAACATTATCACAAATTGTTATGGGACATCTACCCTTTTAACATTATCACAAAGAAATTTATAAATTAACAAAGACCGACATACTAAAACACACTCTTATTCATAGAACATCTACCCTTTTAGCATTATCACAACTTATCAAAATCTTTTTAACATTATCAAAACGGGTCAAAAATTGTTTTTAAATGCATCCCTTGTCTAATCTTATCCCCCATGATTAAAAAAAAATAAAAAATAAACATACTTTTAACATTATCACAATCTGTCAAAATCTTTTTAACATTATCACAACGGGTCAATTTTTTTTTTAAATGCATCCCTTGTCTTATACCCCATGGTTTAAAAAAAGGCAAAATAAAATAAAATTGCTAAACCTAATGTAACAACAATCATGCCATGAAATGGTGAAAACCCATGTGATCACCATTCCTTTCCATGTGGCAAAATATCTTATGATCCCCCTTGCGGAATCGGATGGACCTTGCCATCGCGGGTTACAAATATCGTCGTGCAAAACCGCGGGGGCCGACTTTTAACAAACAAGGCGGAGTAAGCGCGTAGATATATCGAGGAAGTTCACGGCCGGCAAGGCGCGTGGCCCACTATTTACATACATTTCCAGCCAGGGGTTCACTCTCCATATGCTCCAAGTGGAATCCCCGAGATTTGCTTGCTTAGGCATCGTCTGTCATCAGATCATCCCATCCTGAATCTGGAAGAGTTGGTCTTTTAAGATGTTCGTTCACTGTTCTTAGGGATTGTTCGCTTCCATTTTGTTGGCGATCGCAGTGGCATTTTACAATTGAGAAGGACAAAACGATGGTTCGCAGGAATCGAAAGAAACCCACCATCAAGAGAAATGATTCATCGCAGGTGGATCAAGAACCCCGGCAGCAGAGTTGTGCAGAAACTGTCTACGAGCCACCGGTGAGATTCGAACCGCATCCATCTCCGGATCCCGTGAAGAGCGAGTGGACTGAGAAGCCCGTCAGGGTCTATGCGGATGGAATTTATGATTTGTTTCACTTTGGGCATGCACGATCACTGGAACAGGCCAAGAAACTGTGAGTTTTCGTTTGATAATCTTGTGTCATTGTTTTAATTATGGTTTTAAGCTCGGGTAATTTATTTATGGCGTGACCATTATGCTAAAATATGATTCATTCATACATTGGGGAAGTGCTGGATATTGTCTATTCGGTTTAAGCCCATGGTATAACCTGTTGCCCTACGCCCAGATTTCTAATACCATGCGTGGCGGTGAGTTGACAATCCATAGGATTGAAACCGTGACTTCTGTATTGTAAGCCTAGTCCGGTTAGTTTTTAAGGCATTGTCGGCACTCCTGTATCAACTCCTCTTGGTGCATAAGCTTTGAACCTCCTGGTTAAATTTTCAACACAACATATTCTTATATGGAATTATTCCAGCAATTTAGGTACAAGTCTCTCTAGTTCAGCCTCTGTTGCCCATGTAGTATCATCAGTTATTGGCAGCTTCTTCCATTTGACTATGTACCATATTGATACTCCCAATCACATAAATACCTTCACTTTCATCTCCGAAACTCTCTAATTATGAGAACTATCTTCTTTCCCAAAAATTTCAGAATGATCTTTTTAACCTCCCTGTCTAGCATTTCCATGGTGGAATTGTACATCGCCTGGCCTCTCTTTTGCTCTTATCGTCCCTGCTTCAGTTTCCATTCTACGCTTCTATTTCAACATTTAATGACATTGGGATGCTTACTCGAACTTTGCTTTATGTTCATAAACATCATCTCCTTTTGGATGGGGAATCGGAACTCATTTATGAATATGATGGCCATTATGACTCACTCAAACAAATTCAATCTTGTACAAAAACTATCAAATCTCTTTGAATAATCTACGACCAATTCACTTGGCTTTTGTTATTTACTTTAAAATTCCTTGAATACAACTTGCTCATATTCTCCTGGCCTATATTTTTATTTAATTGCCTTAAATCTTGCCTTGTTGCAGAATGCATAATTCTCTTTTGTACAAGTTAGTGGCGTAAATTTTCTACCATACATCTGTCTTCCGTTACAGCTTTGAATAAAAGTTTCAAAAAGTTCTCTAGTTTCATGGGAACCACTCCTGGGAGTTAGGGAACCTGTTCCAGCTGTTTCCCTAGTTCCGGCCTTGCATACTGGCAGGGTTATCATCGTAGTTCATTAGTCACACTTGTAATGGAGATTTTGTAATAACCAATCAGTGGTCACAGATTTTAAATATTATGTATTCAATTCACATGCGTTCTCTACACAGACCTTAAAAGTCCAAAAGGTGGATCTACCTAGGCCCAACTAACTTGGGAATTTGTCACGTTTGTGAGTGAGCTTACTGTGGGAACTCTAGTTTTGACTGGAGTAATTATGTTTTATATCCCATGGATTTCCTTCTAAAGGTCCTCTACATAGGCCCCATAGAGCAGTGGGTAGATCTACCTCAGATCAATGAACATGGACATTTGTCATCTTTAGGCTTTGTGGTTTTGAGCAGACTATCAGAGCCTTACTTGTTTCTGTAGCAACAGAGTAAGGTTTTCTCAGTATTTATTGTTTCTTCTCACATCTTGCAGGTTTCCCAACACATTCCTCCTTGTGGGTTGCTGCAATGATGAAGTCACCGGAATGTATAAGGGAAAAACTGTAATGACAGAAGCTGAGCGCTATGAATCCCTTCGTCATTGCAGGTCTGGTTTGATTTTGGTTTCTTTTCCCCATGAAACAACATTTTGATGTTTTTTGGGGGGGGGTTTCAGAATCTGCATCGTTGGTTGCTATCCATCACTAAGAAGAATTTCCACGTTTTTTGCATTGCAATAAAACAAAAATTTACATGATTTTTATTTGCAGTTTTTTTTTATGTTTATACAAGCCATATATGCATGCAACATGTTTTGTACCTTATCAAAGGTTTTGACAGATTTGTGAACCATTAGTTCACTCTTGATTGCATGATGACCTTGTTTTCAGATGACACGCTATTGATTTGTGTTTATGGCACTTTATGCAGGTGGGTTGACGAAGTTATCCCAGATGCTCCATGGGTGATTAATCGAGAATTTATAGACAAGCATCAGATTGACTATGTAGCCCATGATGCCCTTCCGTAAGTCATTACCTCTTGAACACCACAAGGAATGTGTTAATTATTTTTCTTATACAAAAGATGAGAAAGAACCAAAAAATCTATATGATAAGGTAGGTAAAATTACAAAAACTGCTAGTTGTCTTAAAGAATTAGGTTTTAATAAGACTATGGATTACAAATCATAAAATATAATCCCGGGGAAACTTACTGGCTATTTGCTAACAGGCTGTGTTTTTTTAAATTTTGTTTTTTGAAAGGGCTTTCTTTTGAGCTCAATGAGAAGAATTATCACTGGCCTGAAGAGGTTGGGCACCAAAAGTGGCCCACTTCTGTAGGTGAAACAACCCTTAAGGGGGAACCCACTGTACACAAGACCTTCCATTCGGCTAAGATGGTGTGGTAGGGGGTACTCTTCTTTTGAAATCACCTAGGACTTGCACTTGGCATCAACTGTTTTTTTGTTTATCTAGGGGAATTCAACCTTGGTGGCTGGCTTGACATACAACCGTTTTTACTGCTGAACCACAACCAGAAATGAAGATTCACCTGAATGCTATCAAATGAAGTTACTTTGTTATAAAAAGTTTTCAATGTTTCTATATACTATATAAAAGCATAAGAAATTTTGAGAAAACAACTTTCAAAAAATGCCAAAAATCCATTGTTGATGTTTTTAAAATAATAGAGAATTGTTAACATTTCCACCATTTCTACAGTTACTAAAAATGATTCCTTGAACTAGGAACTAAAATCAATGAAAAGCCCTTGTAAGTGAAACTCTGTTTCTTAATGTTGTCACTTGGAGAAATGCTTTATGGAGTAGGGACATCAAATGCTTGGATCGATACTAAAACTATTTGTAAATGGGAAAGGTTGGTACATCAAAATATATGTGGATTGAAACCATAGCAGTTGGAAATATGAAAAGATTCCTTATTCTTTTGTTTTGATATTTCTTATGAACCTGTTTGTAAATAGGAAAATAAAGCAAAAGTTGAAAGAAAAACCTCATGGGGAAACCCAATGGATGCTTCCCCACATTTGTGGATGCTATCCCTACTAAACCTGTTGGCAGATATTAGTGTGCCTCACCTTGGGGGATTCGAACTGGGCACCTGCTGGCATGGAACTAGTCAAATGCCCAGCAACATTGGCAACAACCAGTCGAGCTAACCCTTTGGTCTAGATATTGGCAATATATATGTTATATAGTGAGTCAGTGACTGATTTTTCTCTAATTTGAATGTATCATGTATAGTTATAAATGGTGCTTATTGATATGGAGGATGATGGATTTCTCGCATGATAAACAATGCTGTGAAATATATCAGTGACATGATGGTAAACACTAGTTTTTTATGCTTTTACAGGTATGCTGATACCAGTGGAGCTGGCAAAGATGTCTATCAGTTTGTGAGTATTAGGGCATTTGTAAATGTGGTCATGTATTGATTCTAGAATATTATGGTTGAATTGTCAAGTATGTCTATTAACCAAGATAAGCTTAAAATTATATATTTTTCCAGGTCAAGTCAGTAGGAAAATTTAAGGAAACGAGGCGGACTAATGGTATTTCTACGTCGGATGTCATAATGAGGATACTTAAAGGCTACAATGAATATGTTATGCGCAACCTTGATCGTGGATACACAAGGAAAGACCTTGGAGTCAGCTATGTGAAGGTAAGAGGAAACTTGTGTTTATGTTATTTCAATGCTTGTAAGGTATGGCTCCTTGTTCCACTGAGCTAAAGTTTTCCTCTTTTCTTTATCCTGGCCCAAGATCTCTATCTTTTGGTTAAGAAAACATGTTCACAGACAAAAGGTCTCAAGTTCTATCTCAAATAACACTGCAAGGAGCACGTTTTCCTATTAACAACATATCTACTTGAATTGTTAGAAAATTAGAAATGCTCTAAACATGGAAAATTATTTCAGTAAAACTCTAATCCAAGAAAAGGTAAAAAAGACAAAGATAACAATTGAGTTGTGGATGTATATTGTTTTCAGGAAAAACAATTGAGGGTCAACATGGGCATAACAAAACTGCGTCAAAGAGTGAGGGAACAACAAGAGCAAATGGGGAAAAAGGTAAGCTGTCCCATTTTTTTAAGATTCATATGCATTCAGTTACACTGATCAGTTTTCCTCCCAATGTGTGCCAAAGTTCTTTTTTTCTCTAAAACTAAGTCCAGTTAATTTATTCGACTATGCTCATCTTGATGAAGTATTTTTGCCTATTTCTTTTGAGATTTATATATTTACATTGCCTGTTGCTGCAGTTACATACTGTTGCCAAGACAGCTGGCATGCATCACAGTGAATGGGTTGAGAATGCTGATCGTTTGGTAGCTGGATTTCTAGAAAAGTTTGAGGAGGGGTGTCATATGATGGTGAGTAGCATATTAAGATTTACTATACAATATTATGCCTTCTTATCTACTGTTACAGTCACCTCATAAGTGCGCAGATTTTAGAGTTATAGTATGGTTTCCTGATATGAAATGAGCTATTGCTTGCACCTATGGAATTAAAATATTGTTATGATTGCATCTGGGGCATCTGAGAATGTGCTTTTCCATTTTCAGTTGGGGTGTTCTCCATGTTAAATTATGAAACATTCACTCATTTCAAATCATATGATGTTTAAAATGCCTGTATTTTAAGAAATATGAGTTTAAGTCCCAATATTTTTCAATAATAATAAGTTACTAGTAATTCTTAATATCCAGCACTAATGTGCTTGTGATTTACCGACTTCATATGGACTTGTCAAACTTGCATTCAGGAAACAGCAATTAAAGAAAAAATACAGGAGAGCCTCAAGAGGCAGAACTCAAGAAGTCCATCACCTTCAAAAATGGTTGGAGAACATATTGAAGTAGCATAAACTTGTGCTATCTGTTAAGTCGTGGAGTGATTCTAACTGGACAGTTTTTGTAAATCTAATGGTGATGGACTTCACCGCACCTGATCCTAAGTGAGAGATCAGGAAGTTGATGTAATTGATGTATGTCTACTACATTTTGCGTTTTGTTCATTTGCTGCCTGTTCATATTGTTTTTTTTCCTTCATATATTCAGTTATGACATCTTGTCTCGGGTTGTTTACCGTTTCAAGTCTTATGGTGTTTACGGACAAGCACCATAATACTCATAAGTTATGTATTAAATTAGATCATTGTTGACTTGTCAAACAATGACTCTGTGCTATGGTATGCCAGGATTTGGTTCTATTAAATGTAAGTTCTATGGAAGTGTTAATGCAAATGCTTATTGGTATATTCATTAAATTTTATATGACATGATCTAACTTCCGAGTGTTGCATTTTACATTATCAACTATTGCAAATACATTATCCTTCGAGGGGTTTCATCCATAAAACAAATACATGAACAAGTTATATCCAGCCCTATTTCTATTGATGTGGGTCTTATGCCAAGAATAAAAAGCTTGCGTCTTTTTACAAAATGTATGTACCTAGAGAAATTGTCGTTTATATCTATATGCACCAAAGAGTTTGAATGTAGTGGAATCTAAGATTGATTTAAAATTTCAATTGGATATTTTCAAGAGATATAAATATTGACTATATAAACCCATGAATGATGATTACAATGAGCCTTTATATGCATTCACTGGTCATGAGGTAAGAGGTTTTCTTTGACCTTTCATTATCTACATATTATTATTTACTATTTATTACATTGCCACCCCCTTAAGGAATGTTTTTTTCTCAAAGTGTAATGAATTGGATTCTCTCAAGCCAAGCATGTTTTGTTGGCGACATCATCTTTGTAAGGGCTTGACGTTGTTCCTACTTTGAGTGTTGGCAAGGTACCTTTGTCTTGTTTGCATCATATTTTGAAGTTTTTTGATTGGGTTGTTTAACGTAAAACCTTGATGTTCTTTGTAACATATTTTCTTGGCTTCTATTGTTGTATGTTTGTCTGTGCCATTTTTTTCATTAGTTGTAATTCATTTTTCTTGAGAGTGGAACCTTCAACACTGTATAATTTGTAATGTTGACCTTTCCAATTAAACTCCATGAAATGTTTTAAAAGATTGGTGGTATAAGTGCCCAATTTCAAGAACCATTTTGCACCTAGCACCATATCCATCAAATGGTAGAGCATAAAATCTCGTTTGTAGTTGCAATTCTTGTATTTAACTTGGATTTTGTAACTTGTCCTACACCCATAACCTTTGTCTATTATCTATTGTAACTATGAGGTCCTTGGTCGAAAACATAAGTTTAGACTAAGGATATTACAAATAAATACTTAACCTAACATTTCTTTCCCATAATTTTCCCATAATTGTGACGTCCTTGGTGGAAAACACAAAGATTTAGACTAAGGATAGCACAAATGAATAATTAACCTAACATTTCTCCCTCATAATGATCATTTGGAAAGATTCCAAGATCATCTTTGAATTTTTAGAACTTGTCCTTTGGTAGTACCTTGGTGAAAATATGTGCAACTTACTCTTCTGTACTGCAATACATAATCTTGAGCACACCTTGCTAAATCAAATCTCAAACAAAATGATCCTATATATATCGCTTGGTCTTGTTGTGAAAAACTAGATTCCTATTCATTTTATTAACACTTCGATTATCACAAATCGATTGTGTCGGTTGTTCTTGTTGCTCATGTAGATCCTCCATCATTCTTTTGAACCAAATTGCTTCACATGTAGTTGTAGTTGTTGCTTTGTGTAAAACTTAAAGAAAAATATAAATATACACAATAGAACCAAGCAACCACTCTATGTATTGTGCCTCCTCTTCTTCATCGTTTCTTAGAAAATGAGTAATACAACATTTCTACTATGTTCTGGAGGTATCTGGCCCTAACTCAACCTTCCTCTGTATGGCTTGATGAGACTGATTGAACCCTTGCTCGGCCATACCTAGTACGAGTTGTACGGAATCATACATGTTCCTCTTTTCTTTACTCAGCTAGCTCGACCCCTTTCTCTAGATTGAGTTTTTCCCTCTACCTAAGTATTTTGTATAGCTTCTCTTTTTACTCCCTTTGAGGTTCATGTGGGCCCTAGTCAATTGATCCCAACCATTAGATCTTGACTAAATCAATGGTTGGGACTTATTCCTTCAATGAGATAATTTATGTTTACACTTTAAGTAACTTTACTTACACAGAAAACTAATCCTCACTATCTTCTCAACACTCCTTAGCGAGGAATGGGTTTTCTATGACCCCCAATTTTTCTCAAAAATACTTAAATTTTCCCATAGACAATTCTTTAGTAAGAATGTCTGCAACTTGCTCATTAGTGGAGACATACTGAAGCTTCACTGCCCCTTTCTGTACTTTGTCTCTGATGAAGTTCTATATGATTTCAATGCGCTTGGATCTATCATGAAATATTGGATTCTCAAATAACTTAATACAACTCTAATTATCATAGTATATTGTAGTGGGATCCAACTTTGTATCAAATAGGTTTATAAGAATTTTCCGAAGCCAAATGGCTTCACAACTTGCCTGACTGGCTGCCATGTACTTGGCCTTTGCTTAACTGAGAGCTATTGATCTTTGTTTCTTGTTGTACCAAGAGATCATACACAAAATCCCAAATTGAAGCAACCTTCGGAGGTAGTCTTTCTATCAGTTGTGCTTCCAACCCAATTTGAATCGGAATATCCCATTAGCTTGACTTGGTCTCCATGGACATACTAAAGTTTGTATTATATAGTACCTTTCAGGTACCTCAAGATATGTTTAGTTGCAGTCCATTGTACTCTCTTGGGATCCACATTCTTTACTAAAGAATGCTTCCATATGTTGCATGTTTTATCTTATATCCATTTGGAACTGACTACAGATTTGTCCTTTGGTCTGGGTACTATTTCCCACACATCATTCTTCATTATGGAGGTATATTCCTCCATCATCGAATCCTTCCAAGCTTTTTTCTCAATATCTTCTTCAAAGTAGGTTGGTTCAGATTCAATTATGTTACTCATGAGGGTAGCATATCCTGAATACCTCTGAGGAGGTATGCTTGTCTTGATTGAGGTCTTCAGTGACTTTACTTGTTCATTGGATTCCTTCAGCAATTGTTCGGCCCACTTATGTTTCCTTTTCCTAGAAAAGGTTGGTTATTCTTCCTCTTGTTGACCTTCTATGGGAAGATCTTACCCTTTTGGGGAGGGTGCCTCTTCTTGTTGGAAAACCTCTATTTTCAAAATATTCCCTTCTCTGTTGTAGGGCCTAACTTAGTCATTTTATCAGCAGGGATATGATAGTAAGTTGCACAACCAAAGATGTGAAGGTGATCAATGTTTGTTTTTTTTCCCGTGAAAGCTTCTTCGAGTGTTACATTTCCAAGTACTTTATGAGGGCTTCTATTTTGAAGATACATAATAATATTATATGCTTCGGCCCATAGGAACTTGGGAAGATTTTGATTATGTAGCATTGCCTTTGTTGCACCAACAATGGATTTATTTTTTCTCTCTGAAACCCCATTTTGATGAGGGGTATAGGGAACTGTTAGTTCTCTTTTGATTCCAACTTCAACACAAAATTTCTTGAAGGCATGGGATGTGTATTCCCCCCCATTATCAGGTCTAAGAGATTTTATTCTTTTTCTTGTTTGGTTTTCAACAAAAACTTTGAATTCTTGAAATCTCTTGAGCACCTCTTCTGAGGTTTTTCCTATCAAGAAATAAACCCAAGTTTTTTTGGAGAAGTCATATATGAAGGTGATGTAGTATCTAAACTTCCCTCCTATGGACAATGAAGACATGGGGCCACAGATGTCAGTGTGAACCAATTCCAAGATGCCTTTGGACCTAGAGTCACTCTTAGGGAAGGGTGCTATTACATATTTACCTAGAATGCATCCCTTACATACCTCATGGTGTTCTATGGAGAAGGAACGCATTCTTGTCACAAACTTACCTAGAATTTTAAAAGCTCCTTGTCCTAGATGGGCCACACGTATGTCTCATAACTCAAAGTCTCTGGTGTTGTTACTGCTTGCTAAAGCATAACGAGAGTGAAACTGTAACTTATATAGCTTGTCCTTTCTTACTCCAATAATTTGTTTAGATCCCTCACTCAGACCTTTTGGTTTGATAAAAGCCCTTCGATCCTTGAAGGAGACTTCATGCCCTTTGTGTTCTAGAGCGGAAATTGAGACTAGATTCTTCCTTAGCCCTGGAACATAGATGACATTTGAGAGGTAAAGAGGCTTATCGAACTCCCTCTTAAATTTTATAGTTCCTACTCCTTTTGGGTGATAAGCATAATCATCACCAAGCAAAATCTCAAACCCAAATTCCTTTTCTCTCAGACTGTTGAAATAGTGTTTGTGACCAGTCATATGACTGGATACCCCACTGTCTATGTACCACACCTCATTGGTTTGTGTACAAGAGAGACATGTTTTGTAGACATCCTTTGCCATTTATCTGGACTTTTCCTATGATGAGAGTTTGATTTGACTTGGCTCTGATACCGTGTAAAACTTAAATAAAAATAGAAATATACAAAATAGAACCAAACAACCACTCTTTACACTAGATAAAATAAAGGATTTTATTAATTTCAAGTTGAAATACAATGCAAATGGCACATATTACAATGCTCTATTCTGTTGTAGGAACCGTACTGTAGATGTCGTACAGATTTGTCCCTGGCTATACGTATCGTGCCTCCTCCTCTTCATTGTTTCTTAGAAAATGAGTAATACAACGTTTCTTCTTTGTTCTAGAGGTATCTGGCCCTAACTCGGCCTTCCTCTCTATGGCTTGATGAGATTGATGGAACCCTTGCTCGGTCGTACCTGGTACAAGCTATACATAGTCATACAGGTTCCTCTCTTCTTTACTCAGCTAGCTCAACCCCTTTCTCTAGCTCAAGTTTTTCCCTCTACCTAAGTATTTTGCATAGCTTCCCTTTTTACTCCCTTTGAGGTTCACGTGGGCCATATTCAATTGATCCCAACCATTAGATCTTGACTATATCAATGGATGGGACTTATTCCTTCAATGAGATAATTTATGTTTACACTTTAAGTAACTTTACTTACATAGAAAACTAATCCTCACTATCTTTCCAAGACTTTGTACTTTGCTTTTTCTATGGAGAGTAAAACTATAGGTTTCCATTTAGTACTCCAAGCAAATGTTGTTAAACCCTTGCTGAATGTATACTTTGAAGTATACTCTATGTCATGCATACAACCTGCCCAATTTGTATCTATGTAACTAATCAATTTGAAACCCTCTGTAGATCTATATACCAAACCATAACCAACTGTACCATGTAGATACCTCAATTTTGTAGTTGCTTTCGAACATATATTTTGGGGATCTAACTTAAATCTTGATACACATTGACTGCAAATGCTATATTTGGTTGAGTTGTTCCCTAGATCAAACTTCCAACCAATTGATGATATATAGTATTATCAATTGGAGTGGAGTCATCATTTCTGTATAACTTCGATCCGATTTCCAAAGGAGTGTGGTTGGATTGCAACCCATTATGTTTGTCAGGCCATGTATGGGTAGAGGTATAATTAACTCCACACTTGATTTCTTTGCATTTATGTGAGACATTCATAAATACAAGTTGATATGACCTTTGGTTCATCTTACAAGAGGTCCAGATGACTCTCCCTAAAGTTTATGTGTTTAATATCCCCCCCCCAATCTGAAGGGGTGTTGTGAGTCCAAGCATCATTTTGAATTTTTCAAATTTTTGTCTTCCAAGCGCTTTGGTCAAGATGTCTGCAATTTGCTCATTTGTGGAACAATGTCTTAAATGAATAGTCTTGGCCTCTACAAGATATCAAATCACGCAATACTATGCTGATGTGCTCGGTTCGATAATGGAATCTGGGATTCTTGGCCAACTTGATTGTAGAAGTATTGTCAACCAGAATAGTAGAGCTCACATGTTTCTCCTGCAAATATTCAAGTATTTTCTTGAGCCATACAATCTTCTTTGTTGCTTCTGCAACTACCACATATTCTGCCTCTATTGTTGAATCTACTGGAATTGACTATTTGTGTGATCTCCAAGAGATAGTTGTTGGCCCAAGACTTATGAGATAGCTTGAAGTTGACAATCCATTTTCTTTATCCCCAACAAAGTTTGAATCAGAATATCCAATCAAGTTGAAGTCATCCACCTTAGAATACTTGAGTCCAAAATCTTGAGTTCCCTTCAAGTGTTTTAGAACTCTTTTTGTAGCAAACCAATGTCCTTCACAATGTTTTTTCATGAACCTGGAAAGAATCCCAACAACGAGTGGAATATTTGTTCTGGTGGTTGTAAGGTAGATAATACCTCCCACAAGTTGTTTGTAATTGGTTGCATCTTCAAATTCATTCCTTTCTTTTGATGTGAGCTTCAGATTCTGTTCCATTGGAGTAGAGAGAGGGTTACACTTAACCATGTCAAACTTGTTCGAGAATTTTGCAATGTACTTCTTTTGGGAGATGAATATGTACTTGGGATTTTGAGTCACTTCAATGCCCAAGGAGTATTGAATATGTCCCAAGTTTGTCATCTCAAAGACATTCTTCAACTCTTTCTTTATGGATGCAATATAGCTTTCATTGTTCCCATTACTAGATCATCTACATATTTTACAAGATATACCACATTTTTTCCAACTTTCTTGATAAACAAAGTTGCATCATCAATATGATCAATTTCAGAAGATGTTAAGTTAGTTTTTCATGCTAGGCTTGTGGTGCTTGTTTCAAACCATATAAGGGTTTGACGAGTTTGCATACTTTCCGTTCTTGTCCCTTCAACAAAACCTTCTGGCTAATACATGATGGAAAATAGAGTATGAATGGTAGTATTCCATTTTTCTATGGGGGAAAAAGTATCATCATAATCAATACCTTCTTTCTGTGCAAATTATTTTTCCACGAGCCTCACTTTATACTTGGCAAGTGAGCCATTTGATTTTTACTTGTTCTTCATGACCTACTTGCAATCAATTGTTTTTTTTTTTGTTTTTTTTTTTTTCTGAATGGAGGGTCCACCAACTTCCATGTCCCAATTTTGATGAGAACATCATACTCCATCTTCATGGCTTCTTTCCACTCATCTTCTCTTGTAGAACTTTTGGAACTTGTCTTTCTGACCTCATGAGGATGAACACTTTCAATTGTTTTTATGAGCCACTTTATTGGACCTTTTTGAGATGGTCTAGGTTTCTCAACTGATTGAGATGGTCTAGGATCTCAATTAAATCTTTGGAAAGAATGAACTTCTTGTTTACCTTATCATAAAGATGATATGCCTTGGTGGTATTCACCCCAAGAAGATGTGCTTCTAACAGGAATTAACGAATAGTAGGTGGAACCAAAGGCCCTGAGATGCCTCATCGAAGAAATGTGGCCATACAACATTCATAAGGAGTATTGTCTCCAAGAGCATGAGTATTGTTTTTCACATATATGCACATAGAACTGCATCAACCCAAAACATCAATTTCACATTTTTTAGAAACATCATGGAACAAACCATATTTAAGAGTCTTGTTCATTATTTCAACTACACCATTTTGTTGAGGATTGTATGGAATTGAAGTTTGATTTTGAAACCCATGTTTGCAAAGATAATTTTCAAATTCATTAGATGTATATTCTCTTCCATTATCAATATGAAGAGAGCCAATTTGGGATTGTGCTTCATTTTTTATCCATACATGAAAAATTAAGTTTCAAAATCCTGTTATTTTTCTTTCAACAAGTACACACAACACATCCTGGTTTGATCATCAATAAAAATCATGATATATCTATTGCCATTAGCAGATGGAATAGGCATGGGACCACATAAATTAGAATGTATAAATCCAAGTTTTCTACATGCTCTAGAAACAGAATCATGAAATGGTTGTTTGATATGTTTTTCAAGGATACAAGCATCAAATTACTTCAAATTCCTAGGAATAGTAGGAAAACCAGAAACATCATTCTTTTTCAATAAACGGAGGCTTCCATAATTAATGTTTCCAAATCTAGTATTCCATAAGAGACTAGATGGCAATGTACCTTCATTGTGGTGAGAGAGGTATGCAAAATTTTGTGCATCAACATATGTCCCTTTCAAGTTTAGCATTCTTCCATCCTCCACTCATGTCATAATGACCATGTTGTTGGAAGCCTGCCTTATTTCAACTTTTCCATCGAAGATATGAAGAGTGGCCTTGTCAAATGTGCACAAGATACAACAAGTTCCTTTGCATCTCAGGAAGATAGAGCACATCATGCAGAAGAAAATTTGGGAGTCCAAGTAGGTGCCAATTCTCGAAGGTTTGAGACTAGATTTATCTGCAAAAAAGACTATACCATCTACATTGTCATTGAAATATTCAAATAAGTCTCTCTGGAAGGTCATGTGGCATATTTCACTTATGTCAAGCAGCCATGCATCTCTCCAAGAAGCAAATGAAGAGTTAAAAAAATCTTTAGTTACTTCAATATTGCAATGGGAAACAATATAATGAGCAGATCTAGGTGCTTCAACTTTTGCTAGATTTGATGTTTTACCTTTGTCTTCTTTCTAATTTTGCTTGTCTTTGATCTTCTTCCACATGATTCTCCATGTCTTTTCTTCACGTGTCTCATTCTTTCTGCAATGGTCATAGTGAAGATCAGGTCTCTCACTTTGGTTGTGCTTACCCCCTACCTATGAAGTTCTTCTTTTTGTGTCCTCTCTTACTACCTTCTCCTATAAAATAATCATGTGATTGATTCTTCCCTTTTATGACAAGAGAGTGCATTTCCCACTTGAATATGGAAAAATATGTCCCTAAATAAGAAATCACATAGGTCAGCCAGAAATTGTAGGAAAATTACACTGGAAGCAATGCCAAAAGGGTGTCCAAATGAAAATCACTCATAATCACAATAGGTCGATGAATCCCTCCATAGAAACAAACTGGTCCCTTACTTAATTCGATAGTCAAATCTCAAACTCATGTTCTTTGTTGAAAAATAGAACATAATACACTTATCTGTTACTCGCCACAATGGTCAAACAACACCTCGCAACACAAATTTGTTGCTAGTAATACAAAAGGTCATGACTCTATGACGTCGAAACCCTAAATCGCTTGTGATTTCATGAAAGCCACTTCTTTATGGCGGTTTGGGGCCTCGAAAACCCCCTAAAAATGTGATTTGAGCAAGTAGATCTCATGCATTCATCCCGTGGGCCAAATGTCATACCTTGATTAGACCATCCCGGGGGTGAAAAAATACCATAGGAGATGGCATTTCTGACTACTAGGCTAGGGGTTGAATCTAGAAGTGAAATACAAACTTTAATTTAAAGGGATAAATGGGATTGGAACTAGAAGAAGTGAATCACGTGCATTAAAAAAATGAGATTCAAACATAGAGAACCATAACTTAGGCTCTTATAGGTAGGATTCAAACATGGAGCAACATAATACGAGGTCTTATGAGTATCGAATTCGAGCTGGGAGAACTGAAATACGAGCTTTGATATTTACGGGATTCCAATTTTCAAAGTAAGGGAACTGATATCCGATTTGATATCTTCGAGTTGGTGACAGTTGAACATGTGGCATGGAATGTGAACTGGGAGAAATTTGAGAGGCAAGAGAGATTCCAACAACAATGGGAAATACAACGAGTTAGTAGAGATAGATAGAGGTAATGTTGGCTTTGATGCAAAGAGACAAAAGTGCAAAGGGATGTTTCTACACACCCAGGGATGAAACTCCAATGGAGGAGAGAATCATGGAGTTAAAACCTACTATGAGACCATTGTCAGGCCAGGTATGGGTAGATGAATAATTAAATCCACACTTGATTTCTTTGCATTAACATGAGATATTCTTAAATACAAGTTGAGATGACCTTTGGTTTCATCTTCCAAGAGGTTCGAATGACTCTTCATATTCACCTATAATTCTTAATAATACTCTTAAACAATATTTTTAGAGAACCTCGGTCCCTAAGGATTAGGTGTCTAACAACGTTGAACTTCTTCACCCAAGTATACTTGACTTGTGAGATGAAAATGTTATCTTCCTTCTTACATACTTCAATGCTTAAGAAATAATACTACTTGCCAAGATCTATCATCTCAAATCTAGCAATCATATGCGTCTTAAACTTCTAAAATAATTCAATACTATTCCTCGTGTAAATCAAATCATCAACATATAATGTAAATATTAAAATGTTTTGCCTCAACTAAAGAATATAGAAACTAGGTTCAAATAAACTCTTAACTAGTCTATGATTTTGAAAGCATTTATCAATCCTATAATATCAAGTTCTTAGTGTCTATTTGAGACCATATAAGGCCTTCTTCAACCTATAAACCCAATGTTTTTTACCTAGCATTTCAAAACCTTCAAGTTGGTTCACATAATTTTTTTCATCCACATAACCATTCATGAACATTGATTTAACATCCATCTGAAAAATATTCCACTTGTATTGTGCAACAAATCAAAGTATTGTCCTGTTTGTGTCCAACCTTGCCATTGGAGCAAAGGTTTTGTATAATCAATTCCTTCATTTTATGCATAATCTTTTGCAACTAAACATGTTTCATGCTTATTGATTGTACCATCTGATTTATAGTCTTATATAGCAATTTAGTACCAATCACATCTTCTCCTTTGAGTAAATTGACCAAGTCCCATGTATCATTTTTCACCATGGCATTAAATTTTACATCCATAGCTTCATCCATTCATTTATTTCTGACACTTTTGCATAACATTGCAGTTCATCCCTTTTCATTACTTGTGTCATAAGTGCAAAATTCACAATGCAACTTTGTGATCTAGTAACTATTCTCTTAAAGTTTCTATTCGACATAATACTTTCTGAATGACCTTTGACTAGCCACTTAGGCTTCTTAACTTCATATGCCTTAGTTGACTTAAATTAGATCCGCCACCAATTACCACTTTATCCTTGCTTAATGAAATTTGAACATATTCTAGCTGATAAATTCCCTGTGTATCAAATACAACATCCCTACTTATTATAATTTGCTTCTTTTGGGGATCAAATAACCTATAATTTATTGTTTTTCTTCTGTGTGCATTGAGAATACATTTGATGTTTTTATCATCTAATTTCTACCTATTTCCTTTAGGGAAATGTGCATATGCAATGCATCCAAATATTCTCATATGTGCAACACTAGGTTTGTACCTTGACCATTCTATGGAGTCAAATCCAAAAATTCTCTTGTAGGACACTTGTTTAAAGTGTAAGTTGTTGTATAAACTACTTTAGTCCAAAATTCATTCCCAAGTTTTTTTTCTTTCAACATACTTTGATCCATCTCGAAACAATCCTATTTTTTGTTTTTGCAACAAAATTTTGTTGAGTATCTAATATCAAGGTCAGTATCTTCAAACCACTTTGTTTCTCAACCATCTCTTCAAACTCGACAAAATGTGCATTTTTCATGCATAAAATATACCCATGTTGGAATAACGATCAATAAAAGTTAGAAAATATCTCGCCTTTCCAAAAGACAATCTCAATGGGACCACATAAATCCGAATGTACTAATGCAAGTCGTTCTATATCCTTACAGGCTATATTCTAAAACCTCTCCCTATGTTGCTTCCCTAGTGTATATTCTTTAGAAATTTCACCATCAACTTTAAGGTAAAGAAGACCATTCACTAAGTTATTATTCCTCATCAACACCAAATTTTGGAAATTCAAATGTTCCATTTTCAAATGTCAAATCTTTCTATTAATTTCTTTTGTAGTCTTCAAACTATGTGAGTTGCTTGAGGAAAATATGAGTTTGAAAATCCTATTTGCAATCATTTCTCCTCTTGCCACAACTACATTTTTGTTGAGCTTATCCATGATTAAACATTCTTTATTATCAAATACTAAGTCATAGTTTTGCTCCATCATCTATCATACATAAAGTATGTTCTTTTTCAATGTTGGTGTCAATAATGTATCACTAGTAAACTTGTTTCCATTCAATGTTAGGATTGCCAATATACCTTTCCTTCTAACTTTCAAAGCACTATTGTATCCAAATATCACTTTACTTAAATAATTCTCATTTATTCTAGTGAACAATTCCTCCTGATGTGTCATATGTGTTGAAATGTTCCCAAATCAATGTACTAAGCCTCACTTTCTTCATTGTGTACCATTAAACTTGATATAAATAGCTTCTCATTTTTGGTTTCTTCAACAACAATATTGACACCTTTGTTTTCCAAAACACACATTTTAGCTCTACAATTTTTCTCAAAATGATCAAATTTGTTACAATAGTAACATTGTCGTCCATATCTTTCTTTAGATCCATCTCTCCCTCTTCTATGATATTATTCTCTACTTCTTCCTCTAAAAAATTGCTTGAGCTTCTTCCTATGCCTCTTGAGGTGGATGCATTTCTCCAATAATTATTAGAATTATCTGAATTCTATTGATGTCAATTATAATTCAGATAACTTTTATTATGGTATTGTCCTTTTCTTTTTCTTTTTCCTATATACCCCATGGAAAAACATTTTTGTTGTATTCAATTATGATGCTTTCTTCAACAATTAACAAATAACCACTATATTAATCAATTCTCATTATATTTAGATATGTAGAGACTAGAACATTGGTGGTAACCATTTCAAATTTAGGCACACCACTTCTTAAAATTTTCTCAAACATTTGCCTTTCTCAAATGTCTTCATCTAGTGATCTCATTTGATTAACAAGATCCTGCATTTTTGTGATATTAATCATTCATTGATTCATTATCATGTATCTTAGCATTTTCAAATTTGCTTCTTTATGTTTGCAAGTTAGCTATTGTTGCACTTTCATATGTATTGTTTAATATATCCTATGCTTGTTTAGATGATTTTGTGTTGTTGATTATTGGAAACATTAATTCATCAATTGCATTACCTATGAGAGAAAGCGCTTCATTATTTCTTTATAAGTTCTTTTAAAGATTTATTTCCAATGTTTTATATTCTTCATCAAAAAGAAAATTATACCCTTCAATTATAGTTTCCTATAAATATTTAGTGATGAATATGAGTTGCATTCTTTTGTTCCAATCAAAATAATCTGTGCCAATGAGCTTAAGTAACACAATGGTTCTTATTACCATTGAAAACTGAATAAAAAAGAGAATGCAAAATCAACACAAGTTGTCCCACTTCAATTTGAGATGAGAAAAATTGTTCTCAAATCAAAACTCAACCACCACCAAATATATATTTTCAATTACAATGCTATTACAAATTTTTTTTTCAATAATGAATAAACCCTTACCAATCTTGAAATTCTTTATTCGATATCTTCTTTAATGAGAGTTGAATGGTAATATGAATCTTTTTTCAATTATATATATATATATATATATATATATATATATATATATATATATATATATAATTGAGTTGATTATTTAATTATG
>ML801203.1:158292-178902 GCA_009831015.1 Picea engelmannii
CCTTGAAAGTATTGGCCATGATATCACTAGAGGAAGAATGTGAAAACCATAAGAGAGGTTTCATATATCAAATAACTCCAAATCTCCCTTGATAAGGATGACAAGCCTCCTTCGAATCCCAGGGAAAGAAAATCAGTCAATGAAGAAAGGACCGATGGTTGAATCACCAACCACACCCATGAATGGAAGCATGGGCTGTCAGTCCGAAGTACCACAAGGACTTGCAGACTTGAGCTTCCTTCTGACAGAAGGAACCAGATAGGTCGACAAAACCTTCCCAAGTAAGAGGGACACACACACAGAAAAGAGAGGCACCAGACGAGGTCGAAAGCTCACAAGGGAGAGGCACGAAGCTCTCCAACGAATCACGAATAGAAGGTCGTGAGCTTGATGCCGAAGAGCATCTGAGAAACCTTGTTGAGGCCACAACCGAGTGAGAAAGCTCCGATTTGTAGAAAACAGGACCCGAACAGAAGCTGAAACAGAGAAAGAACCCTCGAGAACTGTGAGAATTCCCTGGTCATATCATGGCTTGGCACGGGGGTGGCCAGAGTGCTAAGAATGAATGCCTCTGAGCCTATGTTTGGGTGGAAGGATGAACACCCACAGTTAGATGGTTGGCAACAACCTGTAATAGATAAGTGATTTCCTACCCTGTGTAACTTAGCTGTGACTGTGTATGAATTGGTTATACTGTGCATTCTTTCAGGAATGTGAATGAATGCTTAATGGATATACTGTATCCCTTCTATTTCTTCTTGGTTGTATAATTAGGCAAGTAAGGAATTATATGGGTCGGACATGACTTGTTCTCATAAATTTTGGAGTTTTGTAGTGTCTTAAACTAGAGCCACGAACTGTGAGCTCATCGACCTTAGGTGTAGTCGCATGTACGATAGTTTACTCACCTAGTCATTCTGAGTCCCTTGGAGGACGGAGTTTGTTAAGCTCATGAGAGGTAGTGTTGATATGCACATGCCCTCTGCGATCAAATAGAACCCCATAACCCCTTGATGAATAGTTGTACTGAAGACTCTTCTAAGAGTCAAGTCTAGGAGACAGAGTGCAAAGCTCTCAAGTCTTTCATAGCTGACGAAGCTTAGGAAGGATAACGATTTTCAAATACCGAAGGAGAGTACCCTTTCGTTTGTTAGATGAATGGACGAGATCCTTTCAGGGTATCTGAGGCCTATCACAACCGTTATATTAGAGGAAGGAACATAGGTGTTAATGCCTCGACCCCTTTCAGCCTTCGCAAGTAGCGAAGGAATCGGGACCTGTAGATCCAAGGATCTGACGGAGCCCTATTGACCATCGATTTTAGCCTTTGTATAGGCAGGAGAGTAGCATTTTGTTGACTCGCGGCTTGGAGTGGTCAAGGGTAGGACTGCATGAACTCACGATTTGCGAGATCGCGACGTGATCGTGACCGTTGGATCCAGGCCACGGGAGAACCGTGGGATCAGAACTTTCGTGGTTATCGCCTATCGAGCGTTCGAAACTTGATAGAGTTTCTTTTCGACTATAGAAGTCGCGAAGTGCCGAGCACCGAGGACTCATGCGAACATGTGGCACTTCCGTTAGGTGGGGACCACGTGGTTGACAGGTGGCGTTACAACAAGCACCCAGAGAAAGGTGGGAGCGGGTGACAGGTGATGGACACATGTCGCCTAGGAATGAGTCAACCCATTGTTGACTTATCATATCTAGGGAATTCACGAAGGAGGAGCACGAGGGCTCAACACTCCAACTCGCTAAGTCGCGAGATGCGAGTAGCGCTAATATTTATCTTAGGAAGCGGGTGACCCATTGTTGAATTATCGTGGCTCAGGGTTTCGTAGGATGAAGAAGTTGCACCCTGATCGCTAAGGCCACGAAACGTCGAGAGTCGAGGTCATGTGCGATGGGTGGCAGTGGCACAGCTCATGAGCAGAGTACAGCGGAGGAGACAAGTGGCGTGTGCGCATCGCTTTGGCAGAGCCCATGTAATGTTGACCTCTCGCATCTCAGGATTTCGCAAAGGAGGAGCACAAGGGCTCAACAACTCAACTAGTGAAGTATCGAGTGGCGCTAGTGTTTGGCCTAGCCTATGGTTACATGTAGCAGGTGCTAGTGAGGAAGGAGCCATACTCGTATCGCATCTCGGGTATCGACATTTGGAGAAAGAGGAGTCGAGAGCCTTGACTCCCAACTCGTGAGCTGTGAAAGGCGCTTGCGCTAAGGCCATGTTGTGGTCGCTTAGAGGAGGATAAGGGAAGGGATGGTCTACGCTAGGCCCCATAGAAGTCTCAGGGATTCTATCCCTCGAAGAAAAAGATGAAAAATTTATTATGCCGTAGTGTGGGTGTTACAAATTGGTATCGGAGCATGGTTACAACACTTGGCCTGCTTGGGCTCATGTATGAGTTGCGTAAAGAGACATTGTTATCTGTATTTTCTCTTTAAGAAGAAGGACCGCAGAATGAAACTGTAAATTGGGAATTTCTTTAAACCCTATGTTAAAATGGTAACTACTCTTATAGGAGTAGGAATGCACTGATCAGTATTACTGATAAGACCTGAGTGTGAATAACAGAGGTGGAATGAATTGTGCTATGAAGCTGCACGAGCCAGATAAGGGACATGAACTGAGTTGTTCTGTTATAGTGTGATGATGGCTACCTACTAAAGCAGGTAGAGTCTCTTGCAATTGAGATGGCTAGTTAGGTAAGAACTTAAGATCCAAATGAAGAACTCCTTCATGATTCGAGAAATCTAGTAAGGACTGGTAGGATTCTTAGAAAGTTATAATTACTGCATTATTAAAAGACTAAACCCTGAGCATATAACTCCTCACGATTGAGAGGACTGATGATGATATATAGGGTTAGATTACCTGACCTATAATGGTTAGAATCAACAACAAGGATAATCTGTTTAAGCAATATTAAGAGGAGTCCTTTGGGATTGTTGCTAATTCCCAAGAGTGACCCTTGTTGGTTATTCCCATAAAGAGAGGGTAACATCCGTATGAGTTATGACTACAAGATTAGTCCTGTAATTAACTTAAAATCTCAGAAGAGATAGCAGGGAAATTTGGTACGCTGAACATGCGTATAGAATCAAGCTTGTGTTAAAGTTTGAAAACTCCGGAGGTTGAACGTGGAGTATACTAGGAGGAGTAGTCGTTTTAATTCTTGAGAGGAAACACTTAAGAAAAGTTTCTAAGTTTTGAAGAGTTGAAGCGTTCAAAGGTGAAGTGTAGAAAACTGAAGTTCGAAGAAAGAACAAGTATGGAGGATTGAGTGGGAGAAATCCTTCAGAAAAGAGTTTTGAAGAATGGATAGGATGGAGAGTCAAGATCCATTCAGAAAGAACCAAAATTCTTTGAGTTGTTCGATCTTGGAGAAGTAGCACACTAGTTAGTTGCGAGGAGATACCGGAATTTCGCAGAACCAAAGGGCTTGGAAGAAACAATGAGAAATTTGCGAAAAGATCATAGTCGTTGATCAAGGAGCGATCTGGACCATTGATCGTCCAGAAGAGAATTTCACAATTTCGGGAATCGAGAGTTAAGGGGTAAAGACTCCTCCAGAGTCCCGAAAGTTGGAAAGTCGGGATTTGGTCAGGACCGTTGATTGCCAGAGAGATCTGGACCATGGGATCTAGGTTGCCGGACCCTAGTGGATCAAAAGTTTTGGGAAACGATGGGGAACTGTCCGCGGATTCGCCGAAACACGGGATCTCGACGCGTGTCTAGGAGTTGACCCCAGGTACCGAGCGAAGGGTCATGTGAATCAAAGAGTCAAGAAAACCTTAGCTTCGGTCTTTCGGGTTTTCAGATTTCGGGGATTGAAGAACCAGAGTTCCTTGCAACATGAATCCCAAAATTGTGAAATGTGAAGAGCCTTTTAGTTCAGATCGTGGTCACTGCCGGTGGTCGCATGAGGAGAAGGCGTGAGCTAGTATGATGAATACGCATGAGTTGAATGCAGTGTGAAGCTTCATAATAGGAAGCCTGATATTAATACCAATAAGGTATGAATGATACTAAACGTGAAAAGTAATGCACACGTATGATGTAAGAGTATAGTTATAGGCACGATATGGTTTTTCTCGATGAGAAAAATATAAAGCAAGTATTGCTTTTGCCAAGATTGAAGGAATACTATGGAGGCATAGCTGACTCCATTCTGGGGAGTCATGAAAGTTGTGTTCCAAATAATAGACTGAGGGGAATGTATTCCATTTCCTCAGGAAGTGCCAATATAATTAGATGAAAGGGTAAATGAGCAAAGATGCTCTCTTATCATAATAAGAGACAAATGATTATGCCTTTGAGCATCACATGAGAAGGATTGTGAATGAATCTAAATTGACTAATCTTAACAGTAAAGATGCATGTTTATATTCCTTAAGAGGAATATTTAGTTAAAAAAAAAAAAAGAAGCCAAAACTAACTCAAGGTTGAGGCCTTCACAAATAGTGATGGATATGCAACAAGGAAGTTGCATGCCGAAGGAGTTCCCGGTGGAGGAACTATGTAAGGAATTTTTCAGAAGGACAAAGTCACAACCCTAATAATTGTTGAAGGTTGGACAATGCGCTGCAAGGCCTATCCATATATATAAGAATCCTGGATTACATTTTGAAAGAATCATGTAATTAATAAAAGACTAAAAATTGAATATTGACCATTCTGATAACCGAATGGAAGTGTGTAGGATGCACATGTTCATGATTCATTATGAACAAAGAGTTGTTATAAAATCATGTTGCAGTATCCCAAAAAGGGTTAGGGTGAGGCCTAACCAAGGATGCTCAGAAAAAGAGCAGTTGTGGAAACCGGTATATTTGGTAAGAGGCAAGTAAATCCCCTGAGTATGATTAAATGAATAAACGAGTACGTTTAACTGATGAGGCTTGGTTGAAGCTGTGATTAAGAAAAGGCAGTGAGACCTTAGAGATAACTCGACTGGGCTATAAAGCCCCAGGCGATGTAGAAATAATTTGAAGAAGGGGAGAGCCCTCAATTCTTGATAAGTCATGATCGTCTGAAATAAATTATGTTGAGGTAACACAAGTCAGAGGGACGCCTCGACAGAGAAATTTTGAGGGATTCCTCGACTGTAAGACTCGATAGAGTCTCTGAAATTTTCCTGTGCGAGAAAACCTCAACAGGGCAAGATGGATCGCCCGAGGGACTGTATAACAGTGAAGGGGATGCATGAGCCTGGGCCTGGACGATGAGTGACCGCAAGGAAGCAGAGCTCTTATTAATTCTTGTAAACTATTGGGATCATGCACACAGTGGGTAGCTTCCTGTGCAGAAAAACCTTGGAAAGGAAAATGAAATCATGATAGCTCTTGTGAACTATTGAATTGGAATCACGCACCCAATGGGTACGTCAAGGAAAGCGATTAGCATGGATTAAAAAACTACCATGTGGACACAGATCCAAAAACTGCACAGATAAGTACTGTGCTAGAATATGAAATTTTTCCTTTTTGAATTTTGAACAACAGTAAGATGATTTCACACAAAATTATGGTTAATATGCTTGTGTCCAAGAATTATTGAAGGCAGATGATGAAGACTCAGATACCGAAAAAGGACCTGATCGAGGATGAAGGTCGAGACTTCTGAAGTGGTTGAATGAGAAAGGCATGACATGTGTTTTTGAGAAAGAACACCAAGGACGTTGTTCCTTTAAGGGGGAGGTAATTGTAACACCATGTTTCCCCCAATTTGTAATTAATCATAAAGTAGGAATTACCATGATAATGCATGAGGAAAATGTAAATGTATTATTGTTTGAGTTGCCAATAACTAACTGTGGGGGTGAAGCCTTGAAAGTATTGGCCATGATATCACTAGAGGAAGAATGTGAAAACTATAAGAGAGGGTTCATGTATCAAATAACCCCAAATCTCTCTTGATAAAGATGACAAGCCTCCTTCGAATCCCAAGGAAAGAAAATCAGTCAATGAAGAAAGGACTGGTAGTTGAATCACCAACCAACCCCATGAATGGAAACATGGGTTGTCAGTCTGAAGTACCACAGGGACTTGCAGACCTGAGCTTCCTTATGACAGAAGGAACCAGATAGGTCAACAAAACCTTCCCAAGTAAGAGGGACACACACACGAAAAAGAGAGGCACCAGACGAGGGTGGAAGCTCACAAGGGAGAGGCGTGAAGCTCTCCAACGAATCACGAACATAAGGTCATGAGATTGATTACGAAGAACATCTAAGAAACCTTGCCGAGGCCACAACCGAGTGATAAAGCTCCGAGTTGCAAAAAACAGGACCCGAACAGAAGCTGAAACAGAGAGAGAACCCTCGAGAACTCTGAGAATTCCCTGGTCATATCATGGCTTGGCATGGGGGTGGCCAGAGTGATAAGAATGAATGCCTTTGAGCCTATGGTCGAATGGAAGGACGAACACCCACAGTCAGTTGGTTGGCGAAAACCTGTAATAGATAAGTGATTTCCTACCCTATGTAACTTAGCTGTGACTGTGTATGAATTGGTTATACTGTGCATGCTTTCAGGAATGTGAATGAATGCTTAATGGATATATTGTATCCCTTCTATTTATCCTTGGTTGTATAATTAGGAAAGTAAGGAATTATATGGGTCAGACATGACTTTTTCTCATAAATTCTGGAGTTCTGTAGCATCTTAAGCTAGAGCCACGAACTGTGAGCTTGTCGACCTTAGGTGTAGTTGCATGTACGATGGTTTACTCACCTAGTTGTTATGAGTCCCTTGGAGGACGAAGTTTGTTAATCTCATGAGAGGTAGTGTCGATATGCACAGGCCCTCTGTGATCAAATAGAACCCCATAACTCCTTGATGAATAGTTGTACTGAAAACTCTTCTAAGAGTCAAGTCTAGGAGACAGAGCGCAAAGCTCTCAAGTCTTTCATAGATAACGAAGCTCAGGAAGGATAGCGAGTTTCAAATACCGAAGGAGAGTACCCTTTTGTTTGTTAGATGAACGGACGAGATCCTTTTGTGGGATATGAGGTCTGTCACGATCGTTAGATTGGAGGAAGGAACATAGGTGTTAATGCCTCGACTCCTTTCAGCCTTCGCAAGTAGCGAAGGAATCGGGACCGTAGATCCAAGGATCTGACAGAGCCCTATTGACCGTCGATCTTAGCCTTTGTATAGGCAGGAGAGTAGCATTTCGCTGATTCGCAACTTGGAGTGGTCAAGGGTGGGACTGCATGAACTCACGATTCGCGAGATCGCGACGTGATCGTGACCGTTGGATCCAGGCCATGGGAGAACCATGGGATCAGAACTTTCGTGGTTATTGCCTATCAAGGGTCAGAACTTGAGAGAGTTTCTTTTTGGCTGTAGAAGTCGCGAAGTGCCGAGCACCGAGGGCTCATGCGAACATGTGGTACCTCCATTAGGTGGGGACCGTGTGGTTGACAGGTGGCGTTACCACAAGCGCCTAGAGAAAGGTGGGAGTGGGTGATAGGTGATGGACACATGTCGCCTGGGAAAGAGTCAACCCATTGTTGACTTATCATATCTCGGGAATTCACGAAGGAGGAGCACGAGGGCTCAACACTCCAACTCGCGAAGTCACGAGATGCGAGTAACGCTAGTATTTATCTTAGGAAGCGGGTGACCCATTGTTGTCTTATCGTGGCTCAGGGTTTCGTAGGATGAAGAAGTTGCATCATGATCGCTAAAGCCGCGAAACTCCGAGAGTCGAGGTCACGTGCGACGGGCGGTAGAGGCACAGCTCCTGAGCAGAATACAATGGAGGAGACAAGTGGCGTGTGCGCGTCGCTTTGGTAGAGCCCACGTAACGTTGACCTCTCGCGTCTCGGGATTTTGCAAAGGAGGAGCACAAGGGCTCAACACTTCAACTAGTAAAGTTGCGAGTGGCGCTAGTGTTTGACCTAGCCTACGATTACATGTAGCAGGCACTAGTGAGGAAGGAGCCATACCTGTATCGCATCTCGAGTATCAACATTTGGAAAAAGAGGAGTTGAGAGCCTTGACTCCCAACTCGCGAGCTGCAAAAGGCGCTTGCGCTAAGGCCAGGTTGTGGTCGCTTGGAGGAGGATAAGGGAAGGGATGGTCTGTGTTAGGCCCCATAGAAGTCTCGGGGATTCTATCCCTCGAAGAAAAAGACAAAATATTCATTATGCCGTAGTGGGTGTGTTACAATGTCCGAGACTTTCAGTATTGGTGCTTTCGTCAACAACTCTTTAATATTTTGAAATTTTTTCATGCATTTCTTTGTCCAAACAAACTTCTTGTTTTTCTTTTGCAATTCCATGATCGAATTTTCTATCTTTGAAAAACCTTCGACGAATCATTGGTAATATCTTGCCAAACCCATAAAGTTACGTACTTCTTGTACATTTGTCGGTGTTGGCCATTCCATAATAGCCTCGAATTTAGTTTGATCCACAACCATACCTTCATTAGATATGATATGTCCCAAGTAATGAATCTCCTTCTGCTAAAAATAACACTTTGATAGCTTCCTGTACAATTTGTTTTATCATAGACACTGTAAGACCAATCTTAAGTGTTCATCATGCTCTTCTTTCATCCAAGAATAAATCAATATGTCATCAATAAATGCTTGAACAAAGTTGTTCAATTATTCAAGGAACACCCCATTCATCAAACTCATGAATACCCCTGGGGCGTTTCTTAAAACAAATGGAAAAACTATAAACTCATAGTGTTTGAATCTCATCTTAAATGCAGTCTTAGGGATATCTTCTCCCTTAATCTATAATTGATGATATCATGATCTCAAATCAATCTTTGAAAACACCATCACACCCTTCATCTGGTCAAACAAATCATCTATTATGGAAACGAATATTGGTTCTTGATCGTTGCTTTGTTCAATTGATGATAGTCAATACAAAGTCTCCATTATCCATCCTTCTTTCTCATGAAAACAACTAGTATACCCCAAGGCGATATACTTGGACATATAAGTCCCAAGTCCAACAATTCCTTCAATTGCATTTTCAATTTATGTAATTCAGGCGTTGACATCTAATATGGTGTTCTATCTATCGGTTGAGTTCCAGGCTTCAAGTTGATTGTAAACTCCAACTCTCTTTATGGCGGTAAACCTAGCAACTCTTCTAGAAATACGTCTGCAAGATCTTACACTACTTGAAGGTTTTCTAATCCTTCTATCTTTCCCTTTTTGTTTATCACTAAGATTGCATAAATATTTCATCCCTTGTGCATATTCTTCTGCTATTGTAGGGAAGAAATAAACCTAGAGGACACTCCCTGGTTTATTCCTACAATCACTCTACTCTTTCCCAAATTATCCGTCAAATGTAACTGCTTCGTCTTATAGTTAAGTATCGCATCATGTGATTCCAACTATTCCATGCCTATCACTATGTCATAAGATTATAATATCATGATGTATAGGTTGGCCTTCGTTACAAAATCTCCCAAATTAATGCTACATTCTGTAACCTTTCCTCCAAATTTTTGTTTGGCACCCAATGCCATTTCTACGTATATGAACTCATCCTGATCGACTGCCTTTACCTTAATTCTCTTTAGCGTTGCACTAGAGATAAACCTCTTTATAGCACCTGGATCTATCAAAATGCTAAAATTTTGGTCGATGATTATACCTGACGTTTAGATCACAGTGGACTGGTGCTCACCCTAGCGGTTGTTCATCGATGCATGTATCCCATGGGCCTTTCCCAAATCTCCAACTGTAGCGAGCATTGATGATCCGACTACTCTGGCCTTCTTAATCGGACAATCTCGCTGGTAATGTGGCTCTCCACATGTCCAACATCCAATCTTCGGTCCAGTACTTCTGGTCCCCCAAGTAGAAGTTGAAGTTGCTTGCCTAACAATATGTGATCCTGGTTTGTTCTGTTGAACATGCCTAAAATGTTGGTTGGTGACTAATGTTGTTGCACTCCTAATGTCGTATGTCTAGTCAGTCTAGAAGGAGTCCTGCCTTGACCCCCACCATTCAGTTCTTCCTCAGCTATGAGGGCCTTCTGAACTGCATCGTACAATGTCTGAAGCATTATGATCCTCACCTTTGCATGAATGTTGAAGTTAAGGCTGAACGCAAACTTGTTGACCTTTAACTTCTCTATGTTCAGATGTGGAGCATACCTAAGTAACTCCAAGAATCTGGCCTCATACCATGGCACCGTACGACCACCCTGTCGTAAGGCATTGAACTCATTAAGATGGTGCTCAATGAATTCCTCGGACAAGTACCTCTCCCGGAACCGTTCCTTGAACAACTCCCATGAAACATCTTCGAAGACCATGTTTAGTTGAGGTAGGTGTGTCTTCCACCAAGTTAAAGTGCTCCCTTTCAATTGGAAGAAATCCATGCAAAACTTCATGTTGGAGGTGTAATCATGAAGTGCAATGAATATCGCCATGTTCTCCAACCATGCCTCGGTAGCTAAGCCGTCCGGGACACCCTAGAACTCGAGAAAATTCACCTTCTCGAGTTCTATATGTATACTACTACTACCAGCTGGAGCACGTTGTAAACCCTAATTGGGAACATACGCTCTACCCTCATCTCGATCCAGGCAGTTGATCAATGCCTATGACATCCTCTAGAAGGATCTCATCATACCTACCACATCTCCCACAACAACCCGCTCCTACTTAATGGTTTGTTCCTCTCCCTGAGGGTTAGACCCCTCCAACATGTATACTATCGAAGGTGTCACACCTCTTCCTCCAACACCACATCATCTACTTCCCCTGCGTCCTCTAACCATGATTACTTGCATGGACAATTTTCAAAACTTCATTAGTGATTTATTTTAATCATTTAGTTAACACAGTGGAAGGCATAACGGTTCAATGTCGTAGGGTTGAACCCGCTCTGATACCATATGTAACGTCCCCTCCATTACAACATCAAAATAAGTGAGTATAGTAGTGGTAATTTTTCTTTAAAACAATTGTTAAGACAAGTGATATGTGACAATGACATACACTAATAATTTCAAAATCAATCTCATCACATCACTACACAACAAAAGTCCAAATACAACATCACTATTATTCACAATCAACCATATCATATAAAGATAACAAGCTACATACCCGCCCAACCTATCCTGCAAGGTTAGGACCTCCAAGACACATATTGAACGCTCAATTCCAGGATTCATCTAATTGATTTTGACCATTTAAGGTCTCAGGACTAACAACTTTTCTGAGGAACAAGGAGATATCTAATTCCTTTAACCACCAACATATTCCAAAAATCAAAACTATATTCAACATCAATACTCAATCATAATTTTTGAAGCACTAGAGAATAATATATAATGCATAAACAATCATTAAGCAACACCCACATGTGTTGAGCATAAACATAATAGATGAAATATCATAAGTCCACATAATATGAAAACAAGAGTCTTTTCATTAAGTTCTCTAGCCAAACAATATTGAAGATCTTTACCACTCAATAATTTGTGATACTACTCACACCAATATTGCTTAGAACTAATACCATATCACGATTCTTAACCAAATCTTTCATCCTACCCTAAGTGCATACACAAAATTTACGTAGTAAGTCATTAAATAAAAGAGGTTGTATTCTGACAAAAATATTATGAAATGGAAATCCATAATCGATTGACCCAATGAAAAATTAGTGAAAAGTTATCATTTCCATTCAGAGATTATAAGTTCTCCCAAGGTTTAATTTATCTTTGTTCTCAATATCTAAACATGAATATCTTTAATCTAAGGTTTTGTGTAATCTTTTGGTATAAGGTCAACAACCATTATTTTTAAGAATTTAACTTATTCATTCACATTTAATCAAAGCATATGCATAAGGCTTATATTTTTATCATTACTAAATGATTGTCGCTAAACTAAATCAATCTCAAGGTAAGTGACACAATTTCCTTCTTAGTCAAGAGATACAAGTGTGGAAAAAATGGTGACGAAGGATAAGTTGAGTATCCTACAATCAATTTAATGAAGACATAAATAAATAAAGGAATGGAAAATTCGTTTGCAGCGAACCCATAAAGGAATTCAACTTCCGGATGGAAACTAAAGGCAATGACTATACCAAGCTCTAACCTACCGGTTTGCATACAAAATTTTACGATGGCAACAAAATGCTATATTCTGGAAATTTTATTGACAGTAGTTATCAATTAAAATTCTAGAAAATTCTAGATATTAGAAACCAACGCAGAAATTTTGGTACTACTATTAAAGACTAATGAAATACTGGTTTTGCAAGCCATGCTATTTTTCTGTCCGATTTATTTATGAATGAAAGTTTATATTCTTAATTTTTTCACGGCTAGAATTTTTGAGAAATGTTTATGTTATTTCATTCTTAATTGAATTTGATGTTAATGATAAGTAATCAAACATGAGTATGCATATTAATGACTCATTGGTAACTCTTTATTGAGCCTGTTATTGATATGCATTAGCTTTAACTATTGTTTTCACTATAAGAACTATTTTTGTACTCTAGCAACTCATCTTTTTTTCATGTTTAATTTATGTTAATGAATGTGAATATACATATTGTTATTTCTTGGTAATTGTTTTCCGAGTGAAAATTAAGGTGTATTTTCTTTTATTGTTATCAAGTTGTCTAAACGTTTTTTTGTAGCTTGATAGATTACATTTTGTCTCATTTTCATTATAAGTTTTCCTCTTGCTACCAACTAGAATATCATGAACTACTTATACTATTCCAGTTAGGATAGTTTATCTTTAGAATAGAGTTAGATTATTTCTTTCTTTTATCCACATTATTTTAGAAGAGCTTTAACCGAAGTCTCCTTTGGAAGAGAAAACCCCCTTAGTGCCAACCAGGCCCACATACTGGCGAGGATCTCCATACCAAATGAGTATAGGCCTAATCAGGTCATTGATCGGGTGATCTCTCCATGTTGACTACCAAGAGTTTTTCGAGGCATCAATACCTTCCAAGTTCGTCATATTTTCCCCTACTTTAGAATAATTGGGATTACCAAGCTCTATGATAAGAGCTTCCCAATGCCCCCTTTCCATGTTCAATAACAAAGGACCCTGGCGAATGTCTTAATTATATATTGTGTCAATATAAAGAATGACCTAAGGTCCATATTGTATATTTAATAGACGTTAATAAGCACATTTGAAAAAATAAAAAATAATCCATAAGCTTTGTCAGCATGCCTGATCAGTAAATATTATGTATTTCCTTAGCCTCAACCTACTCCTCCATGAGACCCTGGCCCGTGTACTTACTAATAAGCTCATGTTTCTTCTTATCCATAGTCATGCACTCGATCACTTTCTCATCCATAAGGGGCACATGGGAAACAAACTCTCGCTCTCTATGTTGTTGGTTTCCCTTGTCCCGTTGTCCCATTTCTTATGCCACATCCTCATCTTCCTTGAATAGGACCAACTTAATGACAACAACCTCTCTGCTATTTAATTCCAACCTGGCCTCCCTCTTGATATACTCAATCATATGCCACTCCCTCAATGTTGTCTTGCATCTCCTCCTCCATGGGATGCTCGAATTTCTCCAAGATACCATTATTTCCATCCATGTTACCATAATAAATGGAATCAATTCCCTTGTAAATTGTTTTCCTATACCTCCTCTTCTTCGCTTGAGGGGCATATCGAATATCTCTTTGATGTCGGGGAGGAATTTCTTATTCGTACTTGTAAAATTTATTTCTAGAAGATGGCATGTTACAATATTCCAACAACCAATTGTACAAGATGACATGTTAAGAGGTTGGATAAATCTTGAACTACCTTCTCCCTATTTGTCATCAATTCTTGTAAGAATATGATAGAGTGATTATGAATCTCAATTAAACTTTTATAGCTGATTTATTTCAGGATTTGGCTAGTCCTCTACAATTTAGGATTATTAAGATCTTTTGGAAACATCCTTAGGGGAATTTTCTTTAAGGGAAATCAATGATAGTTGTCATCCACTTCTAAATTCAAAATTTTCTTCCTTTTGTGCCAAAGAAAGGAATGATTTAGTACTATGTATACAAATTTAGAGGCTTTCTCTTCCAGGTATCCCAATACTTCCTCAATAGCTTGTGGGAAAATACCTAATCTCATAGTCCTAGGTCTAAGCGCGTTATTTGTATCCTCAAAGGTTTGGGAATCATTGAATTATTCCATGCCCAAATTCTTCTCGAGTGAAGGCATAGGTAAATTTGGAGGCTTGGGATTGATGATGGGGGATGGGGGATATATATCCATAAAAATCGAGGAAAGAAATCACCAAGTCAATTTGAGGATTTGTTTTCTCTAATCCTACCTCCCAAGACCCAAAAAGAAAGTGTCCAAAAGAACTTTTAAATCCAATGGTATTAAATTATCCAAAGTGAATGAGTATTCAAGAAGAAGAGATCTTTACAAAAGATATAGTATCATACTTGGTAAACTATGTTGGAAATCAATAACAAAAAATTGTATGAATCTACTCAATTTTTAATACTAATATAAATCTAAACTTATTTACTCTAAAGTAATTTGTATTTTTTTTTATGTAAATTTTTTTAATATTAAATACATGACAACATATCCTCCATATTAAGTTAGGTCGTAAAATACCTCTTAATACAATAAAAAAATCAAAGTGCCTTCCTCCTTATACATTCGATCTATCCGCAGGTGAAAAAGAGAGCAGCTCCAATGGGCCTTGGCCCACATTGGCTAGAGGAGTAGGCCTGTCAATAACAGCCGAAGTGTCTTACCCTTTCGGCGAAAAAATCAAAGTTTGCAAATATAAATGTATAAATCTTACTTTCATAAATTATACAAAATCTTTTCTMTATATATAAGTATAAATCAATCATTTACAAACCTCTTTTAAGCTCAAAACTTTTGGAATACATTTTAGACACTTCTCATTGAAACATCTTATAGTGTATAGACTTTTCAAAGTATAGACWTGCTTATCCAACAATTCTCTTTATTCTCAATTGAAATCATTTCTCATTAATTGAGTGACGTTTCATTTAAGAACATTGCTCTAAGATTATAAGAACAAAACATTTATTCCATGGAAGTAGAATAAAGAAGTGCATGAGCAGGCTCAAAAGAAAAGAAATTATGAAAAGATGAGACAAATATTCAAATAAGAGTTCTGAGAGATGAGGGTTAGAGATGGTAGATTTGAGTTCATTAAATCTAGGAATAACTTTTCTTTAATTTATTTCATTTGATATAAAAATGCCATCTTTATCAATATTTAATTTGGTTGGCTTGTTATGTAGTTCTTTGAGAACTTTGTCAGTATATTGTTTTTTAAGGCATCGAAGGAGTACATTATCATGAATTCTTTTAAATGTAATKCCATTGACAAGTTTATAGTGTGTAGACTTGAGCCTTAGGGATATCATTCTTTTTGGAGTTCAAATGATTGGGAATAATTCCATGCTATAGGTATTGTTTGAGATAATTGTACCAAGAGTCATCAAGTGTTGGTACATAAATAACTTGTTGCATGTATAATGATGACACTTCCTCCCATCCTTATTCTTGTTGGTTACCATTGTTGGTTACCAGAGTCCAAATATTCAGTTTCCATCTTGCAAATGCCTTGAACTTAATAATTGTTGTAGGTTCAAACTCAAGGTCATACTCTTGCACAATTTTCATCCAATTATCTCTACTTCTCCAAGTTCTTTCTGGGAAAACAATGGCCTTTTTTCTAGGTGAGGTATGATTACTTTGATGTGGTTCTTTAGTATATAGGTCCTAAATTGATTAATGACTTTGTGGAAAAAAAAAAAAAAATCCGCTACAAGGTAGGTCAATTCTACCCCTTAAAAACTAGTTCTCGTGAATGAAATGGTGCACTCATTCCCTTGCTCATCTTTCTGGGTGAGCATTGTTACAAGGGAATGATTGGAAGAAAAAGTGTACAATAAATAGTATTTGGAAAAATATGGGATTTTTAGCACTCAGGTTGTTGCTATAGTAGCCTTTACTTTGTCATTAAAAGTTATAAGTTTTTGCAATTACGATCCAAAGTAAATGATTTCATAAAAACAAAGTTAAACATTAGATGGAATATCTAAATTCTAATAGAGTAAGCTAACTCGAGAGAAAGCATGCCCCCTTTTCCGACAAAAGAATGGGCCTAAATCCGGCTAGATTTTCAGGGGTAGTCTGAGTTGGAAACTTGGCCACCGTGACTCTGAATCAAAACCTTACCCCAAGGGTTTTTCCTCATTTTAAACCAACCCAGATCCTCAGAAAATTGATCAGATCTCTGGATTGACCGGAAACTTAAAAACAGGTCGCCGAAGGACCTGTCAAAAAAGTAACTCTGAAGGGAGGATTGCTCCTGAGTTAGCCCACTCCAATTCTAATCAGTGATACACCTTAAATTTAATTTAAAAACAGAGAAATAATTAGTGTACTTATAATACATTTTATAAATCAAACAACAACAACATCAACGTGATTTGAAAAAGTCAACATACATGTATGTTATTATGTTTATAGTGCACTAGTGCGATTGAAAGCTCACCGATGAAGTTGTTACATAAAAATGCATTGAGAAACAATTTAATTGACAAAGTACGCATGAAGACTTCCACAATTAATGTTTAGAGGAGGTTGTGCATTTTGGAGGAAATCTATCTTCTATGGATCTCACAATTTAGTGCATAGACTCTATCCTCTACCACTTCCTCAATGCTCTACCTCGCATCTCCTCCTCCACAGGTCACTTGAATATCTCCAATATACCATAGTCCTCATCATTCTTGTAGCCATAACATGAACTAGAACCAATTCACTTGTAAATTGCATACCTACACCTCATCTTCTTCTCCTCAAGTGGGATTATTGAATAGATCTTTGAGGATTGGTAGGAATTTTGTAGCTCTAAACTATCTGTAACCAGGGACCTTACTGGTGGTACCAAGCACATCGACATCATTCCCATCCAAGTCTGACATTTTGGCCCCTACTTTGGTATAATTAGGGCTGGTAAGCTCTACGATCACATCTTTCTAGTGCCCCTTTGCCTTGTTCAACAAGAAAGGACCCTGGTGGATGTATTAATTATAATACTTTGTCAACCTCAAGAGTGACATCAAGTCCATATTATATATTTAATAGATGCTAAGAAGCACATTTGGAAAAATAACAGATGATCCATAATCTTTTTCAGCATGGATTATCACTACATATTAAGCATTTTCTTGGCCTCAACCTACTCCTCCATGAGATCCTCACTCATGTACTTACGAAGTGATGTTTCTTCTTCTCCAAAACCATGCACTCGATCTCTTTCTCATCCAAAAGCAGCACATGGGAAACAAACTCTCGCTCTCTCTGTTGTTGGCTTCCCTTGTATCTCTCTCCCATTTCTTCTACCACATCCTCATCTTTCTCAAATAGAACCAAATTAATGACAACAACCTCCCTTCTCTTTATCATCAAACTGGACTCCCTCTAGATAGACTCGATCATATTCCATTCCCTTATTTCTCTAGCCCAAATCTCCTCCTCCATGGGCCACTCGAATTTTTACGAGATATCGTTCTCGTGATCCTTGTCGTCATAATAACTTGTATCAATTTGCTTGTAAATTGCATACCTAGACCTTATATTCTTTGCTTAGAGGGTCTTATCAAATATCTCTTTAACGCCAGATAGGAATTTCCAAGCCGCACTTGTATAATCAATTGTTGGAAGATGGTATGTTACAATCTTCCAGCAACGAATTGTACAAGATGGCATGTTAAGAGCTTGGATAAATCTCGAACTACCATCTCCCAGTTTGCCATCTATTCTCATAAGAAGATGATCGAGGGATTATGAATCTCAATTAAACATTTTTATAGCCAATTTATTTGAGGAATTGGCTAGCCCTATAGAATTTAGGGTTACTAATATCTTTTGGAAACATCCTTAGGGGCACTCTCTTTAAGGACCCAAATCAATGATAGTTTTCATCCACTTCAAAATTCAAAATTTGCTTCGTGTTTCACCAAAGAAAGGAATGATTTTATACTTCTCTATACAAATTTAGAGCCTTTCTCTTTTAGGTGTCCCAATCCTCATGGGAAAATACCTAATCCCGTAGTCCTAGATCTAAGTTTGTATTTGGTAGCATCAAAGGTTTAGGAAAATTTGGAGGCTTGGGATTGATGCCGGAGACCCCTACCAAACGTTACGACCATACGTCCATACACATTCAACAAAGCTGGCTCCCCATGACATCCCCTCTATATAAACATCACATTTCATAACAAAAAACAAGAAAGCCTCCTCCCTTGCTTATCCAATCCTCAGCGATCACATTATCGAAGTTAGTTGAACGTCGACGTCCCCTGTCAACATCATCGTCTGCAATTAATTGCAATGGAAACGGAGAGGAAGCAGAATGATGATATTGTGAGACTGAGGAGCTCGGATGGAAAAATATTCGACGTGGAAGAAGCGGTGGCATTGCAGTCGACGCTCATAAAGAAGCTGGTGGAGGACATTGGCGCTGAAAATCCCATTCCTCTGCCCGCTGTGTCGAGCCACATTTTAGAAAAGATTATCGAATATTGCAGATATCATGTACATCATCCCCCACGTCCCGTGAAAAGCGCAGACAATGGTGACCAATGGGATGTCGACTTTGTGAATGTGGATGTTCCCACTCTGTTCCAACTTGGACAGGCTGCCCACTATCTGGATATCGGCTCTCTTATCGACTTGGTGGCTCGAACTATTGCCAATGTAATTACGCGGTGGGAAACGCCTGAAAAAGTGCGTGAGATGCTCAACATTCAAAATGATCTTACCCCCGAAGAGCGGCAGAGGATCGAGAGTCAATTTCCGTGGAATTAAGTAAAATATAAGAGGAAGGATAACATGTAATTATTATTTTGTGCTAACAATTATTTATATCAATATTTACCATTCATATATCAATATTTACTCTTCTGTAAAGGATTGTGAATCAGGTCTATATATAAAATGGCTTTGGTTTTGTTTAACTGGTTTTTTTGGTTGGAATTGGATGATATTTATTTTTATGGGTGAAATTATAAAATACACATTTCTTTTATTTCTACTATAAGGTTCTATTGTCCCACCCATCTAGAATGCAAATTCTATGGTGAACAAGTAGACATTAATACCTACTTACTAAAAAATAAAAAAATTACTAATTATGTTAAGTGTAAAAATAATTTAAAAATAATGGATTATTTTAATTTTTCAAATCCAATGTTAATGTTTGATTTGGTACTTTTAGAAATTTATTGATTTTATTATTAAAACAAATATTAAAAAATATTCAAAAAATAGTGTCACACATTTAGAAACTAAATCATGTTTAAATGCAATATCTATTATATTTTAGAGAAAATGTAACATACAATTTTTAAAAGAATGAAAATTTAGTCATGGAGGCCATATTCGACTTGGAGGTAAATGATACTTTAGTATAGACGTTATATGTGTAGGTATGAGAATCAACATTGAATAGATATGCCTTGTTAATATGGAAATGTGTAACAAAGCCACTTTGCATAGATAAAGTATTTATCCCTTAAATCTATGAAAATACAAAATAAATTGAAGAAGAATTCTTTTTCACATAAATATGATGCCTAGCAAATTGCTCAAGGTCCTTTCAGATTCCAACTTCCCACTTAAATATGTTTGCATGATCATATATAAAAAATGAGATAGAGTACATCCATGTCAAATCCCACAACTGGTGGAGAAAAAGAAAGTGGCTCTGCCATTAATGGTGCAAGAGTGGCAAGCCTCACGGTTCCACCCTGCTCTCACCAGGACCTTCTCTAATTCTCGGCCCGAAGAGTCAAAGGAATCTTCCAATCTCCCCTCAGGAGTTACCCACAGTACACTAGGTTCCTTCGGCGATATCCCCCCCTTCAGAAATCGGGATATCGCGACTCGGGAGTTCGCGGTTCACGCGAACACAATTCACATGCAAAGCAAAACCCCGATCCTCGATGGTCCACGAGTCAACACTTCCCTCTACCGGAGATTTCCTTATCGGGGAATTGCCCTTTGCAATGCCAACACTCCGTATATCAAAACCCCGAGTGCCGAGGTGCCGATTCTCCGAGATCACGCCACCTGTCTTCCACTAGTACCTGGGGTCCCACACTGCCACGTCCTCTTCGGGACTTCGCGGATCCACGATGAAAGAGTTTCGTGATGTCGAAAACTCCGAACGTCAAACCCCGATATGATGGGATCGCGTGCCACCTGTCCTCGTCACAATCGACGGCTCCCGTTAAATCGAGAAATCGCTATTCGCGATTTCAAAAGGAAATGAACCTCTTGCCTTTGCAATCGCCGAAGCCTGATATGCCGATATCTGATGGTCGGTTCCCTTCTACGCCTTCGGGATAACTCCTGCGCAATTTCGCCACGATCCGACGGTCTGCGGGATTTCGCGATCCTCCGACACGAATCCTATCCGTTGATTCACCTCCTTGGAGAATTCTCCCGCTCCAAAGCTTCTTCCTGCTCGAGCCTCTCCTGGATCGGTTCCCACAGTATCTGCAAGGAACTATCCCTCCTGAGCTTAATCTTCTCCGACTCCTTCAATGG
>ML801203.1:182980-205547 GCA_009831015.1 Picea engelmannii
ATCAAACCAACTCCCTGCAAATACATGATAACAATACACGATTGCAGCAGGAAATGAACACACACATACAGACATACATATAATGACAGAAAATGCAGGAAAAACTGCTCTGTATTAATAATGGCAAATGCCTGTATATTTTATAAGGTGTTCTCGAACTCTCCTCAGCTCTACATGCATTCTGTCTACATGTATCCCCCTCTCTTCTCAAAATGAGATCTCTCGATCTCTTTTACCTGAGGTGCTCTTAGTGCTTCCCTCCAGGATTTTACCTACTCTAATTAATTATAATCAATGGCTGTCTAGTCTGTTATCCAGAACTAGATCTCAGCCAATCTATAATAAATGTCTATCTTATCTACAGCTTGCGCAAAGGCATGGCATTCATGGCTCACCAACCTAAGGCATTTATTTACATTGAATTCAAATTCAAAATGAGGCTGCGCCTCCCTTTCAGCCCTGCATGAGTGCGCGCTGACGCGGCTGACTGGCTGGCATGGAGAGATGCTCCTGCATCAATTAACAAGAAAACAAATCTTGGGGTTGATTATGCAGGTTGCAATCTAATGGATAAAGGTGGTGCAGAAGCCAAATTTAGTCAAAACATTAAAAATGAAGGAATGAATTACTCAATCAAATGCATTCACCCTGTCGATTTTGATAGATGTTTCTTTTTCCTGATAAAATCTACTCAAGTAGATGGCCTCTTGTACTAAAATGATGGTGTCCAATATTTATCTTTGAGCCATGAATCTACCTTGGTTTTCAGAGATAATTTTGGAAAGATGTAATGTCCCCAACCATCTAGGTTGATCCACACCACACAAATTCCCCCCTAATACAACAATGTAATGTCCCCAATCATCTAGGATGAGACATGATGCACACATTTTCCTATGATACAGTTAATATCTAAATTCCCTCATATGAACACAGTTATGTAATTCTGCAACATATGATTCATGGATAAATACACATACAATTACAGCTTAATATAATTAAAAATACAAAAACATTAGGAACACATACAACACACTTGTCATTTAATCAAATCATTGATTAGTTGTAGACCTCAAACGTCCTTCTCGGTCGTAGACTCTTTTATACCTGAACTCTCAACAACAGGTCACCCCCAAGTTTGGGATATGATTCAACCAAGGAAAAGGATACCAAAGCCAAACTAATGTTCGAAAAATAGTAAAATTAAACTCAGGCCAAGGTGTCAACTCTAGCAATAGTTCTCAACTCACAACCTCTCATTCCCAACATCCTATCACACCCCAGGAAGTGTACTCATTTTATGCTCAACATTCCTTCGGTTTTCCCACTTCCCTTCCAGGGATTAAGAAACAAGATGACTAGAAAGTCTCAGAACTCTATGGCACCTGAAACACAAGGTTTCTCAAAAAGTTTAACACTCACCAACCAAGCACACAAGGAAAAATATCCCGAAAATTCTCTCAGCTAGAGAGAATTCTCCATAGGCCTTACAACTCTTTTCTTTATCCCAAACATCCAAGGATTTATAGTGTAACCAACTTCAATTCCACTTACATCCAAGGTACAGATGATGGAATGAATGATGGAATTACAATAAATCCCAACATTATATGTGCTTCCTAACTGACACTTGGAACTCAAAGAACCACCTTTTTCTCCACTTGGTGATTCATTCCTCCCACTTAGGAACATAGGATAAACATAACATGCGAATTTTTAACTTAGGAATAATATTATTTTATTCCTTGAATTAATCCCCCTTGAATTATCCCTCTTCCTTAAGCTCTTAACCCCCTTCCCTTTCATGGAGTTCTAGTCCCCCATTCTCTTTTTGTCAAATTTGGTCTGCAACAGTGGTGCATTTTTATTAATATCATCATGTGTGATTACATATTACATTTGTTAGGCTCACTAGCCTTTCCACTCATGGGATCCTTGTAATACCCCAAGACTGAGCCCCAGTTGAAAATGTAAATATGTTTTATATTATACTCATATCATTCATATAATACATCGTTGTGTGTAGACCGATCACTAGGAAGGGAAAGGGAGGATCTAAGATCCTAGAAAAGGGGGCTAAGCTAGAGGGCTTATCTCCAAGGGAATATCATAATATTATTCCCAAATATTATGGTGAGGATAATTATTTTTATCCTAAGTTCTTATGGGAAAGAGAATGTGATCCGGATTTTATAAGCAGAACGAAATGAATACAAATTATTAACAGGTGCTTAACACAAAACAACAGAGATACAGTAAAACTAGTTTTCTATTCAATAAAGAAATAAGATGGAAACTGTAAAATGCAACAGAAACAAGCTTGTTGGAATGGTGGCGGCTTATCTATGAGAAGAGATGTGACGGCTGCGCTCATTCGCAAGAAGATGATTACAATGAGGCTGTCAAGGCCTTTTTACAATAAAAAAGAGTTTCCTAAACATCCAAAAACCTAACCCTAGGAGATGAAGCACCAAAAGTCATGTGGGCCACGTTTGGGTAAGTCAGTACATCAACTTCCCGGGGTCGTAACTTTTGCATACGATCTTTGTTTTAGGCGTATGATAGCCCATTGGAAAGATATATCCGAGGAATACAATAGTTGCACAAAATTTCATGATGAAATTTTGCAAACGCAACATACCCCAAAAAACATCATTTAGGGCCTCAAAACGGCTTCAGAAGTTCAGGACCCGAAAAACTCCTAAAAATAGTAAATTATCAAAATTGCCAGAAAGTTGTTTTGAGCCAATTGGAAAAGGTGGGTGGCCATCGATATCCACTTGGATCAATCCTCCCTCCTTAGGAAGAAATGGTCTCCATTTCGTTGAGTTCCCCCACCAAATGAGGAAATTTCTGTTGAATTTGGCCCCGGGTGAGCCACTTGCCTTGGTGCAGGAGCTACCCTGCTTTGACGACTTGATAAAGCTGGATCCTTTGTTGTCGAGTGCCCTTGATCTATGTGTCCACAATATGATCATTGGATGCCTATTGTGCAGTCGGGGTTGAGTTATGTTGGTGTCAGTTGTTCTGCTACATCTGAGGTGTCCAATAATGGTGGGAAATAAGGCCGAAGGAGGTCCACGTTGAACACTGGGTACAGGCCAAGGAAAGGAGGAATGTTGAGCTCAAAAGCATTATCCCCCACGGCCTTGGTGATACTGTACGACCCATAACAGAGTGGGCGTTCTTTCTGCAAGTGCAACCAAACTTTTGTCGCCCACCTAAAACTTATGTGGCACCCGATGTTGATCATGGCATTGTTTTTACTTGTCATTGGACTTATATAGGATATCCTGAACCTATTGGCAGATGTGATGGATCTTCTCAACGAATCAGGTGGCTTTGTTAGCTTCAGTTGGAGCAGGAGATGAGTCAGTCGAGGTGACCGCAAGGGGAAGTTCAACATCTATGGGACCCAATGGTTGGAATCCCAACCCCACCTGAAAGGGGCTGTGGTCGGTTGAGCTATGTAGGGCTTGGTTGTAGCTATGTTGGATATAGGGAAGGCTCTCATCCCATGTGTGAGCATGCTTTGAATTATACATGCGAAGGATATGCACAATCATTCACTTTACAACCTCGGTTTGGCCATTTGTTTGGGGGTGGAAGGTCATGGATTTGGTGAGATTGGTGTCCAGAAATGACCAGAGGCTCGACCAGAATGTGGTGATAAATCGACTATTCTGATCTGAGACAATGGTTTGTGGGATTCCAAAATGTACCCAGAATCGTTCAAAGAAGACCTTGGCAGTGGCCTCTGCTGTGATGCTCTTCTTGTAGGAAACCATAATCACCATCTTAGAAAAGCGATCAACAACCACAAAACACAGTCATTTCCCCGCTTGGTGGACGAGAGGCCCGACATGTAGTCCAATGAGATGGATTCCCATAGCTTGTTGTTATCGGATAAATCGGTAGGTGCAGACACTAACTGATCTCCCTAGATCCACCTAGATCTAGAACAAAGCACACCGGAACATGACGTTTTCCTTAAGTTTAAGATATTGAATTTACTAACTAAAGTGGGATAGGTGACACACCGTTTAAATGTCACTTCCTCTCGCCATCGCCATCCTAGCTCTGTTCCAACGCTCATACAATGATGATCCTGCAAAAGAACGCAACCAACCAAAGTGATAGTAATAGCATAAACTTAGTATAAACCTATGTATGTGATCAAGGAATCATACAATAAAACACAACAAGCTTTATAGGAAAGAATCATATTATTGTATCATATTAAACATGAAAGAGAGATTACAACCATGGCCTTGATGTCGTAGGGTCCCTTCCAACTGTCCTTCGTTCCCCACACACTTCCACTCCAAGAATTCTGAGAGCATAGATTTGATACTATTCACAATCTATCTTGACAAAGGCTAAACTCAAAGACACTCCAACCAAGCTAATAATTCCAAGCCAAATCCAACTTACTTTCTCCATGAGATCTCCTCTCCTTTTATAAGATGAAGAGGATAAGGTGAGGAGGTTAGGATGATCCCACTAAATCATGAAAGCGAGTAAGATCCAAACCATTTGGATGCCACCTCACCATGGAAGTTTCTACTTCTAGAAGCATCGAGAAGATGCTCGTTTTTCCCACATATGAGCATTCTCGCACCCTACCTATAGAGAAACCTTCAAACCTCTCGCAACCTAGCTATGGTGCAGCCTGTGAGAATCGGGCATTCTTTCACCCTAGCCATAGTGCAGCCTGTGAACATCCTCTTTAATAGGGTTCTTACAAAGGAAAATGCAACTTCTTTTCTCAGGAAAAGTTCTTCTTCCTTCCTTCTTCAAGAACTCGGGCCACTGACCCCTCTGAAGGCAACAGATAGGTTTACATCATTAACGGTCATAGGGATGACGAAAATAATGTGTAACAAATATCCCCCCAAAGTATGAAGTTAGAACATAGTAATAGTTGAAATACTTTGTCGTGTGTGTGTAAGGAACAAGGAACAGTCGGTTGGAAACCTACCAACAAACAAGGAAATACAGTACAATAATACATCATCACTGAGGTAGACATTCCCATACTCAGAATACAAATGACCCAAAGCATAAATGCCAACATGTGAAGATCCATGTCAAGTAAGATAGGTCATGGCCACCAAACATACACTGTGGATCCATGCCAATATGACTCAAATATGAACATAGCCACCAAAAATACACTGTGGATCTATGTGTTAAAGAATCAAATTTGAACATAGCCACGAGACATACAATGTGGATCTATGCAACAGTACAAATTGAATATACTCCAACGTAACCTGAATCCGTGAGAAAATATTCAGGGTCTTCATCTCCACCACTCTATAATATGAATCTAACCATGTGATTACATGTGTCTAAGTTGAACATGGTAGAAACCACTTGATTACTAGTCATTAGTGTATATCGTTAACAAGTGCGAGGGAAATCACCATTAATGTCAATGACTCCCAAGGTACTCTGGTACAATCCAATGAATGTGAATCAATGAGTTGAGGTCGAACACTTGACATAATCTCTCGGTCAAGGGTCAATAATGAAAACCCACTATCAAAAACAAGGAAACTTGCCATTGAGGCATGCAAGTTCCAAGGTACCAACTAGTTTCTAAGTCTAGTTCCTGGATAATGAGTTGAAATCGACAGGAAAAGACTCGTCACAGGAGGGCCTTAATGTATCCCACATCAATGACACGAAACGGATAACAAGATTTGATGTAGATTAGAGTAACAAGTGATTCAAGACTAACTTAGGGATGGCCAACACAATAGAAGGCTTTAAGGACTGCAGAAATGGATGACACAATAGAAGGATTTCCGGGTTGAATTTCTCATTGAACATATTGATGACACGATAACTGTCTTGCAAATACTGACTCAACAACAAGGATCACAGACCAATTTGTAATCTTATAGGAGTATGATCAGGAAGCAAGTGTATTTTCCAACCTAGACACAAGGCGAGTGAAAGGGTGTCATGTTAAAAAGTGACTCTTCCATGGAATACAAGTTTAGACACATTTCTTTCCCAATTTCCCCCTCACCATCTTTAGCGAGTACCTCTTTATTTTTACGCAAACTTGAGGAGGATAACATATGCTTGTCGATTTAAGCTCATCCTTCGGATGAGTCCCTCAGAGTATGTTTAACGAACCCTAAGAAGGAGTGGTTCAGTTCTGTAAGGGCCTTTCGATGTTTGTTTAACGAGTCCAAAGAAAGAAAACTCAGGGGTTTTTCATGTTTATAGAGTCTAAAAAACACTTAAAGAGAACTCTCTCAGTTCCTTTTTCGTAAAGTAGTCTGATGAGACTGAAAAAGAGAAAAACTATCGCTCAACAGACATTTTCTTCAAATACTTTAACGAGCGTGAAAAGAACAAGGTTGCTCGGCAATCTTTTCATGTTTAGAGAGTCTAAAAATAGCTTCAAGGGAACTCCAATGGGTTCCTTTTTCGTGTAACCTTTACGAGTCCGAAAAAGTGATAAAATTATACTTGATTACCTTCTCATTGATTTACGAGCACGAGAAAGAACAAAGACTAAGATCGGTAACTTAATCTCATGTATTTACGAGCATGAGAAAGAACAAAGACTAAGCTCGGTATTGTTTTCATTTTTACGCAAGCTTTAAAACAAAACAAAACTATGCTTGGACCTGGTTTCTTTTTTATACAAGCTTGAACCAGAGGAAACTATGCTTGAGATAAGTGGTTTCATTTTTACACAAGTTTGAACCAAAGTAAAAACTATGCTTGAACTTCCCAATGCATTATCCACGAATTCGCATGGTTGGTACTTAGCCCCCAGCTTAAGAAGCTAGTAGCTCAACTTCAGCATGAAGTCTAGAGGCTGAGGAAAATGCCCCCGAAGCTTCATTTCATCCAACTGCAAAGGAGAATGAAATGAAGCTTCAAATACTAGACGAAGGACTTGACTCAAATAGAGAGGGGGTAAACTATTTCATTTTTTAACGAGCTTGACACAGGATCATAACTATGCTCGAGACTCTAGGTATAATCCATAGACCTCTGTTTCATTTTTTAACGAGATTGACACAGAAACAAGAACTATGCTCGTAACCTTTGTTTCATTTTTTAATGAGGTTGCTACAGAGACGCAAAAACTATCCTCAAAAGTAGTTTCATTTTTTAACGAGCTTGAAATGAGAAAACTATGCTCAAGTCTGGTTTCATTTTTAAATGAGCTTGAAATCAGAAAATCATGCTCAAATACATTTGTTTCATTTTTTAACGAGTTTGCCTCAAAGACGCAAAAACTATCCTTGAAATTATCTCTTCTCGATCATGGATTCCAAGAGGACAATGCTCCGGAATGACACCATGTAAAGGGACACAACTCGGTCATGGATTCCAAGAGGTCTTCACTGGAAGGAAGAAACACACTCTGGAAGGACACCATGTCGAGGGTCATGACAGGAGCAAAGAGATCAGGCTCTAACAACCCTATCGAAGAGATCACCATGTCAACTACTGGATCTAAGTCATCAGAATTTGAAGCCATGGGTGACAACGCCACATAATTGACATGTGGCGGGGGCGATATCGTCTGCATATAAGAACCATTTAGGGAGGAAATCCAATCAGGGTCAATGAATGAAAGTTGATCAACAGTCACAACTCATCCACCGTGAGGGAAAGATATCACATGAAAAAGAGTAGACAAAATAGCTTTCATGGCATAGACATAATCTTGCCCAAGGAGCAAAGCGAAATCCAATGGGTCTTGGACTACCATGACGTCAATAAAGGTTGACTGGTTCTTCTGTTAAAAGCTAACAGATTCTACATAACCGGTGCAAGTGGAGGATAACCCAAAGATTGCCAAGCAATAGAGGACAAAATACTAACAGACGAACCTTCATCTATCAGTGTTTGAGGAACGTCTCGACCACAAACCTGTATAGTAATCTGGAAAGGAATGTGAGAGGGAAGACAGGGTCCAGTTAGCACACCCCAATTAAAAAGGATGGTCTCATTACTTGGAGTAGGTTCCACGGGAGAAGGAGGAATACTCACTGGCATGGTAAAGTCTGTATCAACGAGAAAAACATGGGCAGCATCAGGTTTACTCTCTAGCGGGAGAGTAGGATCGACTGATGGAGAGATCAGATCGACCACTTGGGTGTCATTCTCCAAGGGGAGAATGGGGTCGACAGGTGGAAACAAATTGACCGCTTGGGTTTCACTCTCTAACGAGAGAGTGGGATCGAACGAGGATGGAATCAGACCAGCCACTTTGTTAACACTCTCTAAAGGGAGAGTGGGATCGACCGAAGATGGGATCGGATCAACCACTTCATTAACACTCTCTAAAGGGAGAGTGGGATCGACCGAGGATGGGATCAAATCAACTACTTTGTCAACTGGTTCAATTAAGGACGTGACCAGATTGACCAATTGATCAACCGAACTGACCGACAGGGGAACCGGATTGATCATTCCATCAACTATGGGTGGGTTGAGAGAAAGCTTGCGATAAGCAGCTGGAAGTTGAGGCTGTGAAACAGTCATGTCTTCTAAGAATTTCGAGGCTTCATCCATACGAGAACAAAGGTGAGTGAGATGACTCCCTTTGCATAACATACACGGGAACTTGACTCTACTTTTTTTCTTCCCAACCATATCATGACTTGTTGATGGGGGGTCATCAACATGTTGTTCATAGGTCGACGACGTGGACTGGAGAGGAGATGCAGACCATGCTTCTATGACCTTGGATAGACCAAGACAATCCTTAAGAAGATGGCTACCCTTACAAAGCCTGCAAGGGTACTTAGGCTTACGAGTTGTTTGGGTGATCTTGACATCATCAACACTCCCAGCATGAGTAACAGTAACTGGTTGTTTTCCAACATGTTTGACAGCGGTTGGAGGTTTTGACCCTTGTTTGTCTTTCTTCTTCTTAATCTTTCTTTTCTTCTTCTTCTTATTCACCGGGTTACCAGCTTCAGAACTTTCACTCAATGAAGAAGATGAAACGGAAGTAGACCTTGCAAGCGAAGAAGGTGAAGAAGACCTTACTGGTGAAGAAGGCGAAGGATCAACATGAGGTTGATGCTCTTGGGGGGAAGTGATTACGACTGAAGCACTTACTGCATTTGGGATTACCTGAGTGGAAAACAACCATATCGGTAATCCAATTGTGAGACTTGGAAGGCTCAAAGTAGCAATATGAGGAAGACCAGTGTTTCTGTAAGAAGGAAACACAAAATGTTCCCCTGGAGCAGAGGTTCCTTCATTGGTCATTTCAGGAACTGACGCCATTAAAAACAAAAATCCAATCTAGAGTCCACTAAGGAGAACAAACAACACACGCTAGAAATCTAGTAAGCAAGCAAGCAAACAAAACCTTGTTGCAATGAGCTCACTAGTTGGTGATGAAGTCCAATGTCATGGGAACAAAGTAAGAAGGGGCGGAGATAGAGCGGGTGGAAAAGTTACATTGACGACTTGCTTAACGGACTTACACGCTGGTGCAAGCTCCCACACATAATCATGTGTATACCCTCCAAGGAGCCCGAGTGAGTTTGGCCAACGTCGATTCTAGGTACCATTAATACTTTCCCCTCCATAGTCACCTTTTGTAAAGACCCTAAAGAGATAGGTCACTAAGGTTACCAATCACTACAATGATGCCTGGGGAAACAGTCAACAGTCCGATCCACACGCAAGGGCAGGGTATCTGGCCCAAAATCAACTTGAAAGGCTTCCACTCATCATTGTGGTTATACCTCTCAAGCGACCCCCATAATATGTGCAACCTCTACACCAAGACCAACAAAGTAGGGTGAGTAACTCTACAAGTCTCAATGCGACCTCGTGATTGACCCTTGTGTTAGAAGGGCTTCCTAGGACAAAATGTAATACGTGGATTTAACTTTCCCTAACTCAATATTCTATGTTTGTTTGCAACTTTGCAAAGTTATCTTTCACACCCATTCCAAAGCCCTACAACTAATCTAATGTAGGTTTGCTACCAAAAAATATAAAAAATTCTAATCAATTTTTATAAGCGCTTTATTTTAAGGCTGTTGTTACTCAAAAGGAAAAAATCGTGAACAATATGGTGTTTTGACCGACTCGAAAGTTATGCAAAGAGATGAAGATGCAATATTTTCATTTCGATGAAAGCTATGGTACGAGAAGGAGAAAACATTTATCATTCCCATATACACAATGTCCCAAAATATATTAAACTCATCAATATCAAGATTCTCAAGAAATGAGAAAAAGGTACTGTACACCAATGCATGATTCATGGCCCCCCGATTTTTTTTTCGGAATTTAAGACCAAAAAATGCCAAGAATCATGCAATTTCGCTACTTCAAATGTAAGGATTCCCCCAATCTAATATAAACCAAGAAATTAAATCTTTTTGTTTCAAAATTTTCACTAAAAGCAATAATGAACTTTGTTAAAACAAAGAAACCCAAACTAAAAGTTTTCTTTTAAAGCGAACTATTCAGAAGAAATCTTATCTTTCCCTAAACAATTCTAAAGAAAACACACACTTTGTAATTGAAAGACACTCAAAGCAAGAGACTAATCTTTCAAAACCAAACAAAGAAAAGATGGCTAAAAGAAACTCAAAGAATGTAAAGTAGACTATAAACAGATCAATATAGGCTCCAAAAGCTCAATCCAGGTGATCACAACAAAACTGGGCATCAAAATATGACAAGATCCAATCCAAAAAAGTTTACAAATGAGTTCGCATCCTAGAAGTATATTACAGTGCGAGAATGAGGTATTCTCGCAGTCTAGACACTGGTAGGGTGCGAGAAGTTCGCACTGGATCTAACAGTAGGGTGCGGAAATTAATGGTTTTCGCAGGCTATAGAGAGGTACAGTGCGAGAATGTCTGTAATCAATTTTTTTTTGAGAAAGGACAGGGAATCTAAGTGAACTTCTAGATCCAGAGAGTCTGGATGGATGTCCCACAGACTCAAAAACCAAAAAACAAGCAATCAAAGGAAGGGAAACTAGACTAACTAGGAAACAATCTGTTCCCCAGTGGAGTCGCCAATTTTGTTATCAGATAAATCGGTAGGTGTAGACACTAACTGATCTCCCTATATCCACCTAGATCTAGAAAAAAACACACCAGAACATGATGCTTTCCTTAAGTTTTAGATATTGAATTTACTAACTAAAGAGGGATAGGTGACATACCATTTAAATGTCACTTCCTCTCGCCATCGCCATCCTAGCTCCGTTCCAACACTCATACAATGATGATCCTGCAAAAGAACACAACCAACCAAAGTGATAGTAATAGCATAAACTCAATATAAACCTATGTATGTGATCAAGGAATCATACAATAAAACACAACAAGCTTTATAGGAAAGAATCATATCACTGTATCATATTAAACATGAAAGAGAGATTACAACCATGGCCTTGATGTCGTAAGGTCCCTTCCAACTGTCCTTTGTTCCCCACACACTTCCACTCCAAGAATTCTGAGAGCATAGATCTGATACTATTCACAATCTATATTGACAAAGGCTAAACTCAAAGACACTCCAACCAAGCTAATAATTCCAAGCCAAATCCAACTTACTTTCTCCATGAGAGATCCTCTCCTTTTATAAGATGAAGAGGATAAGGTGAGGAGGTTAGGATGATCCCACTAAATCATGAAAGTGAGTAAGATCCAAACCATTCGGATGCCACCTCACCATGGAAGTTTCTACTTCTAGAAGCATCGAGAAGATGCTCATTTTTCCCATGTATGAGCATTCTCGCACCCTACCTATAGAGAAACATGTGAACCTCTCACAACCCAGCTATGGTGCAGCCTGCAAGAATCAGGCATTCTCGCACCCTAGCCATAGTGCAGCCTGCGAACATCCTCTTAAATAGGGTTTTTACAAAGGAAAATGCAACTTCTTTTCTCAGGAAAAGTTCTTCTTCCTTCCTTCTTCAGGAACTCGGGCCACTGACCCCTCTGAAGGAAACATATAGGTTTACATCATTAACAGTCATAGGGATGATGAAAATAATGTGTAACAGAGATCCCCCCAAAGTATGAAGTTAGAACAGAGTGATAGCTGAAATACTTTTTCGAGTGTGTGTAAGGAACAAGGAACAATCGGTCAAAAACCTACCAACAAACAAGGAAATACAGTACAATAATACATCATCACTGAGGTAGACATTCCCATACTCAGAATACAAATGACTCAAAGCATAAATGCCAACATGCGAAGATCCATGTCAAGTAAGACAGGTCATGGCCACCAAACATACACTGTGGATCCATGCCGATATGACTCAAATATGAACATAGCCATGAAAATCCTCTTTAATAGGGTTTTTACAAAGGAAAATGCAATTTCTTTTCTCAGGAAAAGTTCTTCTTCCTTCCTTCTTTAGAAACTCAGGTCACTGACCCCTCTGAAGGAAACATAAAGGTTTACATCATTAACGGTCATAGGGATGTCGAAAATAATGTGTAACACCTGTCAGGAGTAGGAAGAGGGGTGTACAGGCCCTGTTTCTTAGTGGTCAGTTTGGCAATAGCACAGGCAGTGCAAGACCTGATATACTTGTTGACCTCTTGTCGAAGTTTCAGCTAGTAGAAATGTTTTTGTAGCATCACCACTGTCTTTTTGACATCGAAGTGTTCTGCCACCTGACTGTAGTGGGCTTCCTAGATCATCTTCGCTCACTCGCTTGATGGAACACAGATATGGCCCAGACGACACAACAACCCATCCTGAAGATGGAAATTATCGACTACTGCGTTTGCACCCAACATTTGGTAGGTGGTGGCGGAGTCAGGGCCTGTCTCATAGAGTTGGGGCCATCCAGAGGTCTCATGGCCGCAAGAGTCTATCACCGTGGTGAGTTCCACGACTGGTGGTTTGCCGAGGCAATCAACGAAGTGATTGGTGATTCATGTTTTATAATTGATGTTGAGGTGGAATTGCTACAAGTATGTGGACCACTTTTGATGCGGTCATTCTTCAATTTTCCCTGTGTCTGCATGAATTATAGTGGCTTATGATCAGTGTGGATGATTGTCTCCTTCCCAAGAATGTAATGTCTCCACTGGCGACAGGCTTGCACAATGGAGTACATTTCTTTGTCATAAGTAGGGTACTTATGGACAATATCTGACAGTGTCTCACTATGATAGGCCACAGGGTGGCCGTGTTGAGTGAGAACGACGCCCACAGCATAGTCTGAAGCATCTGTCTCGATCTCAAAGGGATGTTGAAAGTCTAGTAGTGAAAGTATTGGGGCTGAGCACAAGCGTTGCTTCAAATCATCGAACGTTTGTTGTTGGGACCAACCCCACCCAAATTTCGCCTTACCACCACCCCTGTTTATTTGGTTGAGGGCCCATGCAATATGGGAGAATCCTAGCACGAACCTGCGGTAAAATTGACAAGGCCTAAGAAGCTCCAAAGCTCAGTGAGTGTGGTTGGGGATGGGCAGTCATGGATGACTTGGATCTGGGCAGGATCTACATGTACGCCATGTTGATCAATGATGTAGCCCAGGTAATGGACCCTGGCCATGCCGAAGAAGCATTTTTCCAAGTTGGTGTATAGCTTATGTTGCCGCAGGGTGTGCAAAACCTGTTGAATATGTTGCAAGTGTTCATCCCAATAACACAGATTATTAACAGATTCTTAACACAAAATAATAGAGATACATTAAAACTGGTTTTCTGTTCAATAAAGAAATAAGATGGAAACTGTAAAATGCAACGGAAACAAGCTTGTTGGAATGGTGGCGGCTTATCTCTGAGAAGAGATGTGACAGCTGCGCTCATTCGCAAGAAGATGATTACAATGAGGCTCTCAAGGCATTTTTACAATAAACAAGAGTTTCCTAAACATCCAAAAACCTAACCCTAGGAGATGAAGCACCAAAAGTCATGTGGGCCCCATTTGGGTAAATTAGTACATCAACTTCCCATGGTCGTAACGTTTGCATACGATCTCCATTTTAGGCGTATGATAGCCCATTGGAAAGATCTATCCAATGACTACAACAATTACACAAAATTTCTTAATGAAACTTTATGACCGCAACATACCCCAAAAAAAAACGTCGTTTAGGGCCTCAAAACAACTATGGAAGTTCAGGACCTGAAAAACTGTAAAAATAGTAAATTGTCAAAATTGTTAGAAAGTTGTTTTGAGCCAGCTGGAAAAGGTGGGTGGCCACTGATATCCACCTGGATCAATCCTCACTCCTTAGGAAGAAATGGTCTCCATTTCATTGAGTTCCCCCATCAGATGAGGAAATTTCTATTGAATTTGGCCCCATGTGAGCCACTTGCCTTGGTGCAGGAGCGGCCCTGCTTTGATGACTCGATAAAGCTGAATCCTTTGTTGTCAACTACCCTTGATCTATGTGTCCAGAATCTGGTCACTAGATTCCTATTGTATGCAGTCGGGGTTGAGCTCCGTTGGTTTCATCTGTTTTGCTACATCTGAGGTGTCCAATAATGGTGGGAAATAAGGCCGAAGGAGGTCCACGTTGAACACTGGGAGCAGGCCAAGGAAAGGAGGAAAGTTGAGCTCAAAAGAATTATCCCCCATGGCCTTGGTGATAGTGTACGACCCATAACTGAGTGGGCGAATATTTCGATGGGGTCATGTAAGGAGTTCATTCTGCAAGTGCAACCAAACTTTGTCACCCACTTGAAACTTATGTGGCACTCGATGTTGATCATGGCATTGTTTGTACTTGTCATTGGACTTCTATAGGATATCTTGAACCTGTTGGTGGATGTGCTGGATCCGCTCAATGAACCAGGTGGCTTTGTTAGCTTCAGTTGGAGCAGGAGATGAGTCAGTCGAGGTGACAACAAGGGGAAGTGCAACATCTATGGGACCCAATGGTTGGAATCTCAATCCCACCTGAAAAGGACTGTAGTCGGTTGAGCTATATAGGGCTCAGTTGTAGCTATGTTGGACATAGGGAAGACTCTCATCCCATGTGTGAGGGTGCTTTGAATTATATATGTGAAGGATATGCTCAATCATTTGATTTACAACCTCGGTTTGACAATCTGTCTGCGGGTGGAAGGCCATGGATTTGGTGAGCTTGGTGTCCAACAATGACCAGAGGCTCGACCAGAATGTGTTGAGAAATCGACTATCCCGATCTGAGACAATGGTTTGTGGGATTCCAAAATGTACCCAGACTCGTTCAAAGAAGAGCTTGGCAGTGGCCTCTGCTATGATTCTCTTCTTGCAGGCAACCATAATTGCCATCTTATAAAAGCGATCAACAACCACAAAAACACAGTCATTTCCCCGCTTGGTGGATTGGAGGCCCGACATGTAGTCCATTGAGATGGATTCCCATGGCCTATCAGGAGTAGGAAGAGGGATGTACAGGCCCTATTTCTTAGTGGTTGGTTTGGCAATAGCACAGGCAGTGCAAGACTTGATATACTTGTTGAATTCCTGTCGAAGTTTTGGCCAGTAGAAATGTTTATGTAGCATCGCCACTGTCTTTTCGACACCGAAGTGTCCTTCCACCTTACTGTAGTGGGCTTCCCAGATCATCTTTGCTCGCTTTCTTGATGGAACACAGATATGGCCCAGATGACACAACAACCCATCCTGAAGATGGAAATTATCGACAACTACGTTTGCACCCAACATTTGGTAGGTGATGGCGAAGTCAGGCTCTGTCTCATAGAGTTGGGGGAATTCAGAGGTCTCATGGCCATAAGAGTCTAGCACCATGGTGAGTGCCCTGACTGGTGGTCTTCTAAGGCAATCAATGACACAATTGGTGCTTCCTGTTTTATACTTGATGTTGAGGTGGAATTGCTGCAAGTATCTAGAGAACTTTTGATGGCGGTCATTCTTAATTTTTTCCTGTGTCTGCATGAAGTGTAGTGGCTTATGATCAGTGTGGATGACTGTCTCCTTCCCAAGAATGTAATGTCTCCACTGGCGACATTCTTGCATAATGGAGTACATTTCTTTGTCGTAAGTAGGGTACTTACAAATAGTATCTGATAGTGTCTCACTATGATAGGCCACGGGGTGGTCGTGTCGAGTGAGAATGGAGCCCACAACATAGTCTGAAGCATCTCTTTCAATATCAAAGGGATGTTGTAGGTCTGGTAGTGAAAGTACTGGGGCTGAGCACAAGCGTTGCATCAAATCATCAAACGCTTTTTGTTGGGACCGATCCCACACAAAGTTCACCTTACCACCACCCCTATTTATTTGGCTAAGGGCCCATGCAATATGGGAGAATCCTTGCATGAACCTGTAGTAGAAATTGGCAATGCCCAAGAAGCTCTAAAGCTTAGTGAGTGTGGTTGGGGCTGGGCAGTCACGGATGACTTGGATCTTGGCTATATCCACATGTATTCCATGTTGATCAATGATGTAGCCCAGGTAATGGACCCTGTCCATGCTGAAGGAGCATTTTTCCAAGTTGACGTATAGCTTATGTTGCCGCAGGGTCTGTAGAACCTGCTGAATATGCTACAAGTGTTTGGCCCAATAACATAGATTATTAACAGGTGCTTAACACAAAATAAAAGAGATACAATAAAAATGGTTTTCTATTCAATAAAGAAATAAGATGGAAACTGTAAAATGCAACGGAAACAAGCTTGTTGGAATGGTGGCAGCTTATCTTTGAGAAGAGATGTGACGGTTGCACTCATTCGCAAGAAGATGACTACAATGAGGCTCTCAAGGCCTTTTTACAATAAACAAGAGTTTCTTAAACATCCAAAAACCTAACCCTAGGAGATGAAGTACCAAAAGTCATGTGGGCCCCGTTTGGGTAAGTCAATACATCAACTTCTTGGGGTCGTAACTTTTGCATACAATCTCTGTTTTAAGCATATGATATCCCATTGGAAATATCTATCCGAGGAATACAACAGTTGCACAAAGCAACCACAACATACCCCAAAAAACGTCGTTTAGGGCCTCAAAACGGTTTCGGAAGTTCAAGACCGGAAAAACTCCTAAAAATAGTAAATTTTCAAAATTGCTAGAAAGTTATTTTTAGCCAGCTCGAAAAGGTGGGTGGCCACCGATATCCACCTGGATCAATCCTCCCTCCTTAGGAAGAAATGGTCTCCATTTCATTGAGGTCCCCCATCATATGAGGAAATTTATGTTGAATTTGGCCCCGGGTGAGCCACTTGCCTTGGTGCAGGAGCTGCCCTGCTTTGACGACTCGATAAAGTTAGATCATTTGTTGTCGATTTCCCTTGATCTGTGTGTCCACAATCTAATCACTGGATGCATGTTGTATGCAATAGGGGTTGAGCTCTATTGGTGTCAGTTGTTCTTCTACGTCTGAGGTGTCCAATAATGGTGGGAAATAAGGCCGAAGGAGGTCCACGTTGAACACTGGGTGCAGGCCATGGAGAGGAGGAATGTTGATCTCAAAAGCATTATCCCCCATGGCCTTGGTGATAGTGTACGAACCATAACAGAGTGGGAGAGGTTTCCGATGGGGTCCTATAAGGAATTATTTCTGCAAGTGCAACCAAACGTTGTCGCCCACCTGAAACTTATGTGGCACCCGATGTTGATCATTGCGTTGTTTGTACTTGTCATTGGACTTCTGTAGGATATCCTGAACATGTTGTCAAATGTGCTAGATCCACTCAATGAACCAGGTGGCTTTGTCAGCTTTAGTTGGAGTGTCAAATTCAGTTAGAGCAGGAGATGAGTTGGTCGAGGTGACCGCAAGGGGAAGTGAAACATCTATGGGACCCAATGGTTGGAATCCCAACCCCACCTGAAAGGGGTTGTGGTCGGTTGAGCTATGCAGGGCTCAGTTGTAGCTATGTTGGACATAGGTAAGGCTCACATCCCATGTGCGAGGGTGATTTGAATTATACATGCGAAGCATATGCACAATCTCTCAATTTACAACCTCAGTTTGGCCATCTGTCTGGGGGTGGAATGTCATGGATTTGGTGAGCTTGGTGTTCAGCAATGACTAGAGGCTTGACCAGAATGTGCTGAGAAATCGACTATCCCGATCTGAGCCAATGGTTTGTGGGATTCCAAAATGTACCCAAACTCATTCAAATAAGACCTTGGCAGTGGCCTCTACTGTGATGCTCTTATTGCAGGCAACCAGAATCACCATCTTAGAAAAGCATTCAACATCCACAAAAACACAGTCATTTCCCCACTTGGTGGATGGGAGGCCCAACATGTAGTCCATTGAGATGGATTCCCATGGCCTGTCAGGAGTAGGAAGAGGGGTGTACAGGCCCCGTTTCTTAGTGGTCGGTTTGGAAATAGAGTAGACAGTGCAAGACCTTATATACTTGTTGACCTCCTATTGAAGTTTCGACCAGTATAAATGTTTATGTAGCATCGCCACTGTCTTTTCGACACTGAATTTTCCTGCCACCCGACTGTAGTGGGATTCCCATATCAACTTCGCTCGCTTACTTGATGGAGCACAGATATGGCCCAGACGACACAACAACCCATCCCGAAGATGGAAATTATCGACAACTCCGTTTGCACCCAACATTTGGTAGGTGGTGGCGAAGTCAGGCTCTGTCTCATAAAGTTGGGGCCATCTAGAGGTCTCATGGTCGCAAGAGTCTAGCACCGTGGTGAGTGTCGCGACTTGTGTTCTGCTGAGGCAATCAACAATGCAATTGTTGCTTCCTGTTTTATACTTGATGTTGAGGTGGAATTGCTCCAAGTATGTGGACCAATTTTGATAGCGGTCATTCTTCAATTTTCCCTGTGTCTGCATGAACTGTAGTGGCTTATGATCAGTGTGGATGACTGTCTCCTTCCCAAGAATGTAATGTCTCCACTGGCGACAGGATTTCACAATGGAGTACATTTCTTTTTCGTAAGTAGGGTACTTACATATAGTATCTGACAGTGTCTCACTATGATAGGCCACGGGGTTGCCTTGTTGAGTGAGAACTACGCCCACAGCATAGTCTGAAGCATCTGTCTCGATCTCAAAGGGATGTTGCAGGTATGGTAGTGAAAGTATTGGGGCTGAGCACAAGCGCTTCTTCAAATCATTGAATGCTTGTTGTTGGGACCGACCCCATGCAAATGTCGCCTTACCACCACCCCTATTTATTTGGCTAAAGGCCTATGCAATATGGGAGAATCCTAGCACGAACCTGCGGTAGAAATTGGCAAGGCCCAAGAAGCTCTGAAGCTTAGTGAGTGTGGTTGGGGCTAGCCAGTAACAGATGACTTGGATCTTAGCTATATCCACATGTACGCCATGTTGATCAATGATGTAGCCCAGGTAATGGACCCTGTCCATGCCGAAGGAGCATTTTTCCAAGTTGGCGTATAGCTTGTGCTGTCGCAAGGTGTGCAGAACCTGCTGAATATACTGCAAGTGTTCGGCCCAATAACACAGATTATTAACAGGTGCTTAACACAAAATAACAGAGATACAGTAAAACTGGTTTTCTATTCAATAAAGAAATAAGTTGGAAACTGTCAAATGGAGGGGAAACAAGCTTGCTAGAATGGTGGTGGCTTATCTCTGAGAAGAGATGTGACGGCTACGCTCATTTTCAAGAAGATGATTACAATGAGGATCTTAAGGCCTTTTTAAAATAAGCAAGAGTTTCCTAAACATCCAAAAACCTAACCCTAGGAGATGAAGCGCCAAAAGTCACGTGAGCCCTGTTTGGGTAAGTTAGTACATCAAATTCTCGGGGTCGTAACTTTTTCATACGATCTTCGTTTTAGGCATATGATAGCCCATTGGAAAGATCTATCCAAGGAATATAATAGTTGCACAAAATTTCATGATGTGTTTATTGGACCACGACATACCCCCAAAAAAAAAATGTCATTTAGGGCCTCAAAATGGCTCCAGAAGTTCAGGACCCAAAAAACTGCTAAAAATAGTAAATTATCAAAATTGCTAGAAAGTTTTTTTAAGCCAACTGGAAAAGGTGGGCGGCCACCAATATCTACCTAGATCATAATGAATCCCAAGTGGAGAGAAATGATCTCCTTGAGAGCCATGTGTCATCAAGGGCGCATGTAGATAAAGGTGGGAGGATAAAGGGCACATGCCATCCTTCCTGTTGTCTGATTTGTCTCCGCCTAGCCTAGGAATACCTTTACTTGGGTTGAGTTTAGTTCCATCTTGAGGGTGACCCACTGCTGAGAGTGATGAGCAATGTGCTCTAAGGATGGGAGGATTATGGAAGGTTTGCACGTAGTTCGTGGTCTTCTATAAAAAGACAAGTATCGATATTGTGTTCATTTTCATGCTGTGTATTTATACATGTCTTTATATTTATGAGTATTTCCTGTGTATGTTTTATGTATAGGATTATTGTTATTCCTGTATGAATCTGTATATTGGCAGAATGCATTTGTCTATTTAAAGTCTTATATATATACAAATGGTATTGTTGTTTTTATGAGGTTGGCATGGATGGCCTGGAGGGTTGGGTATGCTACAATGTATTAAGTTCCACAACATTTCAAGTTATATATATATATGAAGTTCCACAAGAGTTTTTGTGTGGCATAACCTAGCAGGTCTATGGTTGGGTATGTTACAATTTGGATATCAAAAACAAGAGAAGTAGTAATGTGGCATGCCCCGGCCTGGGAGGTCGGGGATGTTACAATCTAGTATCAGAATTGGGGACGTTACAATCTCGTATCAAAATCGGGGACCTTACAATCTCGTATCAGAGCTCTAATTTTCAACACTAATCCTAGATTGCGTCATGTAAGTGGAAATCGAAGCAAAAGTTTCAAAGTGAATTATTGTCAAAATGGACAAAATTTGAGTTTTAGAGCATCCATGAGTGCCAAGAAGGTACCGAGAGCACACCTTCGTTGTGTTTGAAATCTCAGGAGGTGTAGCAGTTCAGGAAACCACAGTCACCGTAGGATCTGTTCGGAAAATATTTGAATCCTTCACACTCATCAAATTTGGGAAGGGAGCACAAAGATTAACACTTCAAGCCCTTCGAACTTCGTTGCTTCAAAAAATCTTAAGAGTTTGACAAAAGGAGAAATAAGCCCCGAAGCTTCGAAGTTTCGGAGTGAATGTACATCATACATTATTTGGGAGAAGGTGGACTGTTGGATCCCCCAAGTGGTTTGGTAGTTCGACGTTCGGGGAAACGTGTCCGAAGATTAGAAAATGTTTGGAATTTTGACATTCGGCAGTTTTGGGGTGGGGTGATATTTAACAGTGAAATCCTTTGAAGCTCGAAGTCCTAAAGTCCCAGAGTCCCAAATATTCAAGGAGCACTTGTCCAGGAGTTCAGGAATTCGTCGATCGAGAGTTTTTAAGTTTGCAGATGAGAATTTTTCCGAAGTCCTGGAGCCCCGAAGTTCTGAAGCTCTGGAGAACATTGTTTGGGAGTTCAGAAGCTGGATGTTTGGGTGTTTTGATGTGCTTTGGTGTGGAATTCTTTGAAGTCCCAAAGTGTTAGAGTGACGTGACATGATGACATCACCTAAAGTGACGTGGACCTGTTTGAAAATTCGACATTTCGGTGGAAATGTTGTGTTTTTTTTTTTTTTTCTTAATTCTGGAGTTCTGAAGTCATGGAGCACCGAAGTGACATGGCTTGCTAACATCACCTTGGGTAGCGTGGACCCACTTGTTGCTTGCCATGTGTCATCGTGTTTCATGATTTTGAGAGACCTCTTATGCCAATTGGAACTCGACATAGGTCACATGTCAGATTGGGCCACATGTCAGCTCCTTATTTCTGCCACGTAGCACCCCCTAGTGTGTGATCGCTGATGAGACTCTAGAATTTCACCAATTCGACATTCGGGGAAATGGGAGTATGTTGATGCAAGAACCTCTGAATCACAAAGCTCCGTAGAGCTTCTCTAGGAATTCTCCAATTCAGGATTCAGAGGGAACTATGTGTGTAGTAGGTGGAACTTCCAAATCCCAAAGTTCCAAAGCTACAAAGTCCCAAAGCTCTGAACCAGTGTAGCCCCGAAGCTCTGAAGATGTATCATGCAATAGTTTTCCAATTCAATGCTTGTGAGAAATAAGGCATGGGGTAGTAAGAACCTCCAAAGCCCGAAGTTCTAGATCCCCAAAGTTCCGAAGCTCTGCATAAGCGCATATCAACTAATCTCTTGGACATAGCCCTTGGTCATATGAGATTTTGGTCAAAATAAAAGAGGGATAGTGTTGAATTGATGTTTTCGAGGAAAAAAAGGGGCTAAAAGAAGGAGTCTATGGGGTACTGATTGGTACAGACCTGCTCCTAAAGAATTAAAGAAGGTCTATAATCATGAAGAGAGGATCCAACATGTATCCAAGAACCAATTCGGCTCTGAGAAAGAAGAAGAATTGTACAAGGATTGTTGGGTCACCAAAGTACCATATTTTTACCAACCTTTCACTTCACTTTCACTTTAGTTTTAACCATATTCCGCTTTCCCATACCCTTACATTAAACCATTTTCATGATTACATGGGTTTTAGACATATTATTTTCCAATGCATCTATTTTAGTGTTTCTGAGTGAATTTATGATTAAATATTGGAAAAATGACATGTTTACACTTATATATGAAAGTGGGA
>ML801203.1:214633-271999 GCA_009831015.1 Picea engelmannii
AGTGTCAAACTGTGGGGCTAAATAATCACCTTAGTAATTATAGATTTTAAACATTAATTATCAACATGGGGTCAAAAATTCTTGTGATATTTCATGCACTATATATGAAGGCTATAGTTTCATATCTTGCATTGATTTATCTAATACAATTTCTGAGAAATGGAAATTGCATTGCAGAAAAGGAAACACACCACTCAATAGAGAATCAAAGAAAACTAATTCAACTCTAATAAATGACTTTTTCTTTCCATGAATCATTACTCCTATTGTTAGCAAACTAATTTGATAAAAATAAACATACTTGCATAAAGAAAATGCATTGTTCATGAAATAAAATTAAATGAAAACAAATGAAATAAAATATTACCATGATTTACTTAGAGTGAGCTCAATTCTCCCAAGTACAAGGTAGAAAACTACTCTACAACATTGCAAACTAAATCAAGACACATAACTAAAGAAAGACAAATTACGTGAATAGAAATGATAAGAATTTTATTCTATTCCATCATAATCTGGACATATGCTCCAATGGTCCTCCTTTGGAATGGAGAAGGCACTCTTTTTTATACATGAACTTGCTTGAAACAAATAATAAATGTAGATCCAAAATATCCTCAAGTAGTTTCAACAATTTCCTAATAATAAGGATCTCAAACTAACTCATAGTTGATTTCAAGATCTTTGCTAACTCCCATTGGATTTAGGATACCTTTGAAATTCAAATTCGAATTATGAGATGTGGATTATAACAACAAGCCCAAAATACATCCCAAGTGACATTTAATGATGTTTGACTTCTTGGATCCATAATATATTTGATGCAAATCTCCAAATATTGTAGAAGATTCAAATAGGTACTCACATCCACCATCATTTTGTCATATTTGTCATTTCTTTTAGAATCCATAATCTACAATTAAAACCATAATTCATTCATGAATATCTTTTTCCAAAGTGGCTTCATGGTTGGTGGTGGTGACCTCTTGCATCTGCAAGACATGGATCTAAAGCAGTTCCCAAATTGAGTTATTATTCATAAGTAAATACTGTATCATCCTCTGGGGCCTCCTGTGTGTCGTGCAAAAATTTCTTCGGAAATGTTTTTATTTTCAACTCACTAGTTCACTATTAGTTAACTGGAGCTAGTTATAATTTAGACTTTCTATTTTTAGACCATCACTATTATGCATGCATGCTTTGCTAAGAAGAGATCAATGTTAGTTCATTTTTCTTAATTATGGAATGTTCTTCCCTATATGAGTGTGTATTTTTCCTTCATTGAATCATTCGATCATTCATATTCTCATTCGAGTACTATGAATATATGTTCTCATTCTTCCATATTGAATCACTCATCATTTTCTTGATAACATTTGTTTGTATTTTCTTTAGCTAGGTCTCCTATGTAGGTTTCGATGAAACATTGACATGATATCAAAGTCGAGCTTCTTGGAGCAAGCCAGACAAACTAGAGAAGATAGAAATCAGAGTTTCGACAAGCGTAATATGTATATATGATAGTGTCACAGCCTCTCCAAGTTGAAAAGTGCGACATTAGCAAAGTGTCACAACCTCTCCCTATTGAAAAGTGCGATGGTCGCAGACACACTTGAGAAATTTTAAATTTTGGACTGTGTCACACCCTCCCTTCTCATTTTTCCTCAGTGTTACACTTTCTCCACTGCCAGAGTGCGACACCCTTAAAAATTGTCTCATTGTATCCTTGAGTAGGGTGCGACACCCTTCAAAATTGCCCTTTTTGCTGTGATTTCTCAAAATTTTCACTTGCAAATTGAGAGTAATTTTTTAGGGCTTTTCAACACCAGTAAGAGGGATGGATATGACACCAATTCTTCAGTCAAATTTTTTGATAATACTCACACCATACAATTATTTTTAATGGAATCTGAAGGATGAATTCCAACTCAAAAGGAAAGGATTGTACAATTAGACAATGGCGACAGAAATGGAACCTACAACAATGATTGAGAAGACCAAATGGGTGAACCATAAGGATGAATCCACAAGACTTATTCTTGAATTAATTTTAGTTGATTTATGGTTTCATGTTGCCACATGCAAGACTCCAAATGAGATCTGGACCACCTTGGAAGGTCCCTTTGGAAAGAAGGGTGAGATGAGAGGTTATATGCTTGAGGTATAGTTGAATACCTTTGATCCTAAAAGTTTTGATAATGTACAGGATTTCTTTACCAAGTTTAAATATTTGATATTGAGCTTGGCATCTCATGGTATTGATAAATCTACACAAGTAGACCAACTTATTCTAACAATCTTGGCTAGGCTAGGACCAGAATATGTTTTCTATGTCTCCACTTTCCATTCTGGCATGTATCTATTGGGATCAAAGTGGAATATGCCTACCATGGACCAGTTCATTGATTCTCTCACACATGAGCAGGAAAAACTAATTCATATGGGCCTAATCAAGGATCCCAAAGCACATGCACTCACCATGCATGATGGAAAAGGATAATCCAAATAGAAAGGAAAGGGGAAATCACATCCATATCCAAAGGAGGGATATTTCAAACCCTTCAATGATTCTTCAAGTTCCAAAGACTCTTCAGATTCCAAGAAGAATAATAATGGAAAGTAGTGCACTTATTGCAATAAACCGAATCATGAAGAATCTACATGCATGAAGAAGAAAAATGATCTTATGGAAGAGGTACTTCAACAAAACACCCTTGGAAACTTCATTCCTGAAGGAGCTAAGAAGAATAAGGAAGAAGATCCTGCATCTAAGAAAGGTAATCATCATTCTCTGGTTGCAATTAATTCCTCATATGATTCATGGATTATAGATTCAGACGCATCACAACATATGGAAGTGAAAGAGGAAGTCTTTACTTCTTTGAGTTCATGCTCAAGACCCCCTATTATCATGGGGGATGATAGTCTAGTAGCAGTAGTAGGAGAGGGGAGAGTGGAAGTCCCTAATGGAAGTTTTGAGAATGTTTTACATGTTCCAAATATTCCTATAAATATTCTCTCAGTTTATCAGATCACTCAGAAAGGTAAAAATGTTGAATTTACATCATATTCAGTTTTTGTACTTGACATGCATGAAAATTCCATTATTGCAGTTGGTGAGGTAGATCACAATTCAAGGTTGTATAAATTCACTAAGCTTCTTGAATATGAGTCCTCTTTACTACTTACACATAAGGAGAGTACTTTTCATCTACCACCAGTGCAGCATGCAAAGACTCTTATGCTTACATATCAGTTCTAGACATCAGAGAATATTCCATGCACTCATATTATGTACATGGAAATTGAGAAGGTAGTACAACCAGATAAGGAGCCAATGTTGAAGATTCAATAGATGCCTAATAGGGCACATTCCATGATTCAATAAGTAGGTTTCCTTGCAGGGGATCCATTGGATTCGAGGTTGACTCGATCTCATCATGAGGAGCCTTCTCATGTACTTTTAGCATATGAACCAATGATTAGTGTGCATTACTATATGGTTCAATATTATGATCCACAAACCTACAGTAAGGTTGTGGGAAATCCTTTATGGAAAGAATCCATGTAGGAGAAGTATGAATCACTCCTAGAGAATTAGACTTGGGATCTAGTTCCACTTCCACCAGAAAGGAATATTTCTAGGTGCAGATAGGTCCACAAGATCAAGAGGTACAAGGAAAAAAAAGTTTCCAAAGGACTTCATCAAATCCATAAATATTTATACATATTCACGAATATTTTCAGTGAGAAGAAGTTTCAGACTTTGTGGGATCATCTTGGAGTGAAGAACACAGTTTCCTAGCATCTTCCTTTTATTTTTTTGATGAATTGTCTTTTAAGGGGGGGTTTTGTTCCCACGTGGTTTTCCCTCTTTCCTCATTTTTTATTCAATGTTCATTAGTTGCAATGTACATGATTACCTAATATGGCCTATTTGTCAGGACTCACTTTTTACTCCATAGTGATGTTTGGGGGGGGGGGAAGGAGGTGTTGGAAATATTTATATTTTCAACTCACTAGTTCACTATTAGTTAACTAAAGCTAGTTCTATATTAGAATTTCTATTTTTAGACCATCATTATTATGCATGCATGCATTCCTAAGAAGAGCTCATTGTTAGTTCAATTTTCTTAATTATGGAATGTTCTTACCTATATGAGTGTGTATCTCTCATTCATTAATTCATTTGATCATTGATTGGCTCATTGGAGTAGTATGCAAATATTTTCTCATTCTTGTATATTGAATATCTCGTACTTTTCTTGATAAGCTTTGTCTTTATTTTCTTTAGCTAGGTCTCATGTGTAGGTTTTGATGAAACATTGAAACCTTTGTGCCACACACTCTATCATCCTCTAGGGCCTCCTGTGTGTCGTGAAAAAAATGCTTTTGTTGTGTAGTGTAAAAATTGGGAGGGGATTGCACTACTTTTCTAATCTTCCCTTATTCTTGGTGACCCAATATTATCCATGCTCTAATATCATTCTCATTCTAATTCCTCTTCAAGTTATGACCCACACATCAACTTCGTCATTTTTTTTTATTCCCACATAGCACTGCAATTATCATGTTGTAGTGTGCCTTCTTCTATTCCCACTTTTTCAACAAGTCAGGGAAATATTTATTGGCATGATCTATACTATAATAGTACCCATAGAGAGTACATGGTTTGGTGAAAAATATAGAAACATGGCCCATATCTCCATAATTAAAACAAGTGGGTTGTATTTCTCCACCTCTTCCATATCATCATGTTTTTTCTCATCCATATCCACCTCTTATACCTCCTTGGTATCCACCTCTATCTTCCCCTCTGTGGTCACCACCTTTATGTTCTTCCTCCACCTGAAAGGAATCATGAGTGTGGCCCTACATCAATTGAAGTGGTTGGTAATTATTCACATCATTCCCTGTGGATTTGCAGAACTAATGGAATGGAGTATGCATAATATTATATTTATTTTTCAATGTTGGGCATAGGGGAAGGATATGTCCCCACTATCAACAAATCTCAACCACTCGATATAAGGCCCAGTTGGAAATGGATTCAACACGCCCGTTGAAAAGTAGTCTCACTAAATAGGAAATTCATCCATGTGGTGACCTTATGATCGACATGTAGTACTCCATACATGCTTGTGCACAAATTTCTCCTTCGGCATATCTTGCAATTACATTGTGAGAATTGCAAGTTGGGGATGCACTTGCACTAATAATATTAATGTCTCGCTACCTCCTAGAGAAATGTCCATGCACATCACAATATCGAAAACCTTTTCATGAGTCCTCACATTCTGTTGGGTGAGAAGGACTCAGGTATGGGGTAGTAGCATTGCAATGAGAAACTCCCTGTGTTGAACATATTGGATCTGAAATGTCAACTTATCTAACAATATTTTGAACCATTCATCATAGTCCCGTATAGTTTCTCTAGTTTTCTTCTTTATCTCTTTCATTACCATAATGCACTACAATTCTGACTTAGGATTCTGAAACTCTCTAAGAATATATCTCTTAATTTCTATCAGGGAGATTTTTTGTCCCACTGGAATAATCGCCTTGTACTTCATGTACCACATCAGAGCTATGTCTTTGAAAGTGGTCTGTACCTGGGAAATCTTCAATGCTTTGTTCATGATCCTTTTCACAGAACATATATCCTCACACATGAACCAATGTTTCTTTGCATCATCATTTCCCATCCCATGGAACATGGGTAGCCTTGGTGTTGTATCTTGATTTTTCATTCTTAAACTAGTGATGTGTCCTCCCAACTGACTACTAGTTGTTGGTTATATTTGTTGGAATATTCACTAATACTAAGAGAGGGGTGAATCAGTATTAGGCACTTTTTACCATTTTTAATCACAATACGTAAACATTAAGTTATCAACAATTTATAACTTATGATTTCATTCAAGATATCATCAACATGTAACCACAGATACATAGTACAAAAGAATTTTACGTGGAAACCCAAATGAGAGAAAACTACGAAAATATTTTAATATATATCTTGAATATTACATTCATAGGAAGGACCAAATTCTAATATTCTCCATCCCCAACTATAAGGAGGGTCCAAACCTCTATTTTATAGGCTCCAACCTGAAGGAAGGTTCAACTCCCTAGATTCTACAGCTCCAACTGGAAGGAGGCTCCAACCCCCTAGTTTACAGGCTCCAACCTGAAGGAAGCTCCAACTCCCTAGATTCTCCAACTCCAATTGGAAGGAGGCTCCAACCCCCTAGTTTACAGGCTCCAACTTGAAGGAGGCTCTAACTTGAAGGAAGCTCCAACTCCCTATATTATCTAGCTCCAATTGGAAGGATGTTCCAAACCCCTAGTTTTATGAGCACCAACTCAAAGGAAGTTACAACTCCCCTACAAGCATAAACCTATTATTTGAAGAACTAATATTCATATGCACCACCACATTCTCATGGCTTCTTTGATCATATATTGTAACTTCTTTTCTTAACAACTGGGACTTCTTTCAGGATTCTTCAAATTGTCTTCATGTGAGGGCCATGCTTAGAGATACAGCATAAGGGGACCACTTTAGAGACTCTTTCAAATAAACCCATCAGTTCTAGGGGCTTCTGGATTTATTCTAGGGTTGACATCAATGACAACCAATTTTCCATCAATCTCCCCCTTTGGAATTTATGGCAACTCTCATACTCCCCCTGTAACCATTGATCCCCCTATCTTCATGCACTCCCCCTGTCTTTGCGATTTTTTTCTTTCTCTCCCCCTTTGACATCAATGGCAAAGGGTAACTCCCCCTGAGGATTTCTCCCCCCCTGTCTTATTTGCAAAATGTCGTGTAGATCAATGAGGGGCTTCGTGTATATGCTTACTTTCCTATCTTCTGGGGATTCTTTTTCATTGGTACTTCATGTTATTGTAATCCATTTATGTATATTAAAATCCCTCATGTCAAGGTTCCTTCATCACTTGACTTCAATTATTCATGGCTTGTCATGTTTTTATTGAGCTGGCATCAATGCCATAAACAATAAAACTCATCTTGACAGTTTCTCTCCCCCTGTCTCATTGTGTCTCTCACAACTTACCTTCCTGTGATTAGCTAGTTCCACCTATCAATATGCTTCTTTTATGAGTTATATGCTTTACTAAACATTCCTCTTGATGAAAATCACAACAAGTCTTTCTACAATTTATCTTGAATTCATGTTTTCATACACTATCATGTATCTTCTCTGGTTCATGTCAAGTATTGTCTTATAGACCTACCAAACATATCATGAATTCATCTTTGTCTATATGTCACAAAACTGTCCATGACTCTGTTGCTCAGCTCCACACAATGTTGACCCATCTATCACTTTACTATTATGAAGACTTCTCCAAATCTGTTGCAATTGATCACCACATATTCCTTCGTATCAAGTTGAATCAAATATGTCCACTATTCTTCTCTATATTCAAATCAAACTCTATAATTTTGCAACAAGTAAACCTTCTCAAATATGTAATCAATGTAACCATGCTTGAATATATTCTTGGAATTCTCTACAAAATCATGAACATCTGCCTCAAAAGTGTGCCAATGATATTCTTCATAACTGTCAGCTGACCTATTCATACCTACATGGAAACGTGTTCTAAAAAATGCTCCTTCATCAACCAATCTATCATGAGACATCTTATACCTCTGCCATCAAACCATTTTGAATCCGCCTTCCCAAAATCTACAAATACTTCAGACTACTCGGAAGATAGTTCTTCAATCTGTAATAGTTTATGCTTAGACTCCCCCTCCTCAATATTCACATTACTGGAAGAAAGTGATCCTCTTTATGATGCAATAATTTTGAATTCATGCCTTCATTGATCATGAGCTTCTCTTTTATTGTTTCCTTCACAATGATTGAAGCTTTTTTTATGCCAAGAGGTAGAAGGTTTTCTTGGAGATACATGTCTTCTACATTCATTCCTCTTTGACTCTTGTTGAACATGATCCCTTCCTTTGAGAATGGTTGCATAATTCTTATCCTTTTCTTCATTCTTCCTTTCCCGCACCCTGTAACACTTCTCTTCAAATTTCTTTACTAGCTCTGTGGAGTTTCCTCTCTACTCAACACTCTTGTTGGGATTGGAATTTGCATATTATTTGCATGATCCATCACAAATGTATCCAAAACCTACTTTATCGAATGGTGACTTTTTATAGCTGAGAATGTCTTCTAGTACTTGAGAGCTCTTCAGGTTCTTATTGAGACTGTCAACTTCAACTGTAATACCCTTAGGAAAAGCCTCAATTGTACATATAAATGTAGATGTAATTATACATATAATCTCGTGAGTTGATGGTATGATATCTTTGGTTCGGTTCTGTGCGCATTGAGTCAGTTTGTGGGAATCTCATACCAACGAAGTGCACTCATTTTATAATGTATCTTTCACATGTTTAAGTGTGTGAGGATTGCGCACTAAAGGAAGGGTGTGCACCATCCTATGTTTTCGTACAATGGAGTAAGTGTGCGGTTTTGGGGCCATAGTACCCTTTTGTATATGTATCTTGAGGCCAGAGTTCCTGTGAAGTTATTAGGCTGGAGAGATAGATGTTAAATTTCCAGGGAGCCATCATTATAATATGTAATCACATGCAAATATTAATGAAAACACATCACTATTGCAGACCAACCATGTAAAAGAGTATGGGGGGATAAACTCCACTAGATAGGTAAAGGGGGATAAAATTTAAGGATAAGGGGATAAGTTAGGGGGACTTAAGACCAAAGGAATTGTTAAGAACCAAATATAAAGATAGCATAGAAAAACCTCAGAATAAGTACTCAACGCCTTGAAAAAGATAGAATTTCAGATAATAATCCTCTTTGAGGGGGAAAACTCTTTATACACCACATAATTTTCCGAATACAAGATGACTCCAAATGAAAATCTCTCCTTGGTATATATAGGAGACTAGGAGGTACAATTAAAACTAATGGACCCAAGCCGACATAAATAAAATAACAATACTATTGTAATATGCCCCAATTAAGGGGTAATGTGCCACTATTTAGGGCTTAACAGGAATATTATGTTAATATTCCTTAAAGTATAAAGTATGGACAATTGTTTTATCCTAATTTCTAAGGATGGAGACAAGTGGGTCCAAGGTAGTTCTCAGCATAACAAGTGTCAAGTTGGGAACATGCATACATATAGTTTGGACTTAGTTCATTTTTTTTATCATTCTATCGTCATTTCATCCACTCACTCATGTGTCATCGATACCTTGTTGTTACTATACCTGTAACTATACCTATACCCTGGTTAGCTTTGGAGTTGGATTGAAGAAGCAGGTTGTCAGGTCTGCAGGATATTGAAGAGGAAGGTTGTCAAGCCTGTGAGAATTCTCTCCAGGTAAGAGAATTGTTGGGAATTGATTCTCAAAGGTTCCAACCTGTAGCTACAGGTATCTGAGACTTCATGTTCGACCTATTTCTAAAGCCCCAAAAAGGAAGTGGGGAAACTGAGGGACTGTTGAGCAGAGGGCACACGTCTTGGGGTGGGACATGCATGTGGGGAATGAAGGAATGTGGGTTCTTAGTTTTAGTGGGTACCTGTGACTGAGTTTTCCTAATGTATGAGATACTTTATCCGAGATATGAATCCTTTACCCAGATGGAGTTTAGTTCTAGCTAAGGGGTGACCCACTGCTAAGAGTTATGAGCAATGTGGTTTAAGGATGGGAGGAACGTGGAAGGTCTGCACACATTTGGTGTTATTTTAAATCAAAGATAAGTGTCAATTGTGTGTTAATTCATATGCTTCGTTAATATTTATGCAATTTGTTTCATGGGTTTTTCTAGTGTATGTTGCATGCGTATTTATGTTATTGTTTTGTATGAATATGTGCATTTGCAAAGTATTTTCATGATTTAAATTAGTATCAGAGTTCAAAATTTTAAGTGGCATAGCCCAGCAGGTGGCTGGGGATGTTACAATGTAGTATCAGAGCCCATTTTTCAACACTGATCCTGGATGGGACAAGTTAGTTGAACGTTGAAGTGGAAATCTGCAAAGAAGTAATTTCGGGAGTAGGTTTGCAACTTGTTGATTAAATTATTGCAGTAAAATTGAGATAAATCTCATGGGTAATGTGAAGAATCAAGCCATAAATTAAAATTTAAACAATGTCAATTTATAATGGGGAAAATTTGGTCCTAGAGGTGACTGGATTTTTGAGTTTACAGAAGGGCCATGACGCCCAAGAAAAAATTGGCGAAATTTGGAAAAGACCCAATTTTTGTAACAAAAATTATGGAAAATCCAGCTAAGCACGGGAAAATAATTGTGCATGGATGTGTACACTAAAATTTGATGTTGCATAGTGCAAATATGGTGATGCACCAAAAAATAATGGTGCATGTGTGTGTGCACTAAAATTTGTCATTGCGCGGTGCAGAGTTGTTGATGCATTAAAAAACAATGGTACGAGGGTGTGCACACTAAAATGTGGTGTTGTATGGTGCAAAGTGGTGATGCGTGGAAAAATAATGGTGTGTGGATGTGTGCACTTAAATTTGGCGTTGCATGGTCCAAAGTTGGTGATGCCCAAAAAAATAATGGTGCGCGGGTGTGCACACTAAAATTTTGGCGTTGTGTGGTGCAGAATTGGTGGTGCACACATAATAGTGGTGTGCGGGTGAGCGCACTAAAATTTGGCATTGCACAGTGCAGAGCTTGTGGCACATGCATAATATTGGCACACAAGGTGTGAGTATTGATTATTGACAGAGCATAGAGAATATTTGTTGGTGTGTGCACAATGTTTGTATGTAGTGCATGCCCATTAAATATTCATGCATATGAAATAAGAATTGGTGGAGCACAGCGAGCATTGCTGTACGGTGTGAGCGTACTGAAATTTGGCGTTGCATGGTGTGGATCTTGCAATGCACGCAGAATATTGGCACGTGACACAAAATTTGTGCGCAGTGGATATTGGCGTGTGTCATAAAAGTTGTGTATACTAGATATTGGTGCACGACAAAAAAGTTGTGTGCACTAGATATTGGCACACTACACAAAAGTTGTGCATAGTAGATATTGGTGTGTGACACAAAAGTTGTGTACAATAGATATTAGTGCACGACACAAAATTTGTGTGTACTAGATATTGGCGCGACAAAAAAGTGGTGCACACTAGATATAGGTGCGTGGTGCATGTGCTACATTTTGGGATTGCACATGTGGAACTAGTGCGCGCGAAATCAATTTGGAAAACTACAATAGTAGAAAACCAGTGATTTTCTGCGAAAGTTTTTTGTATTTTTGAAGCTTATGTTTTTGTAGTGCATTTTTTAGGCCCTAAATAATGATTATATCTACTCAAAAACAGTGATCCTAGAAACAAGTTTTTGTAGCTCAAATGAAATAGCTTGGAGATATATTTTTAATGGTGTATCCCATTTGTCGAATGGATTTAGGATGAGTGGTTTACAACTTGAACAATGGAGATTAAATTTTAAGCCCCGGTTACCTTCTGAAGGCCATAACTTCCTGCTCTGAAATCATATTAAGGCAAGAGTAGTCTACGAAAAGATATTGAACCATATAAAACATTTATGGAGATGAATTAAAAGTATGGGTGTGTTAAAAATGTTTAACAGGGCATAGAATGTACATGTAGCATTCGGGGCCAAAAATACTAATTGGCCTTAAACTTCAACATGTTGTATCTAGCAGCCCAGAACCCAGAAAGAGGTGAAACTTGGATAGATTGTCCAAAGTATGATGATGAAGGAACCCAATTTGGATCCTACAAAAAATCTATAAGAGAATGTACAAAGAAGCATAAATACAGTTCAGATTTGCACCTCGTTAAGGTGTGAACAAAAGGAATTCTTGGGTAATATTCAAATGGCCATAATTTTATACTCAAGACTTAGAATTAAGAAAGGGAGTAGTCATTGGAAAGGTCTTGGATAGAGGAATCCATATATCCACCTAGAAAATTTATCTAGGTAGTTAATTTCATAAGGAACCAAAAGAAATAATTTTGAGGCATTATTGGAACATAATTGTACATAATTTTCATGAATTTGTTAAATTATTTAGACCAACAAATGTTGTTGACTGCACATTTTGTAGAGTAACAACATTTAGATCAGAAGATGATCAGTACATAGTTCAAAATCATGGAAGGCATGGAAGAGCACAGATGGCTTACAACCATGAAGATGAGATCAGAGGGATGTATGTAATTATGGGTAATGAAGGTACACATTCAAATGGACATGAAGAAGGAAAGGTGGAAAGCATGAACTTGGTAGAGACCATAAAAATTCTGCAAAAGGATGTCCAGAGTTCTAAATATGAAAATGATAGGCTTATGAAATCCAAAGAGAAACAATAAGGCTTCAACATCAAGTTAATGCAGAGCATAATAGAGAAGAATATGGATAAGGAGACTAAGTCAAGAAAATCAGGGAGTCACGGATCTCATGAGGAGAGGAGAAGATAAAGAAGTGTTGGCCAGCATCACCATCACTCCCCAAGGAATTCATATAGGATATCACACATTAGTTCAAGTCCATCCCCTGTCAGGAAACATAAGAAGAAGCCTGGGGTGGATGAGCTACAGGGAGAAATGAACAAAATAAAACCACCTACATTTGACGGTGAGCACAAGAAGGATGAGGATGCAGAGATCTGGATATCGGTCATGAGGAAGTACTTCCAGTTACATAATTACTCTTCACAAGAAGAAGGAATATTTGTCATCTATCAACTCAAAGGAAAAGTATCAATGTGGTGGGACCAATTTGTGCAAGTGCAACACATTGATGAGAAGGTTACATGGAGGGAATTCAAAAGGTTCTTTCAAAAGAAGTACTTAACCAAATGATACTATGATAAAAAAAATGAAGGATTTCTTTGAACTCAAGCTTGGGAGTATGATGATAGATGAGTATGAAAGGAGATTCTTAGAACTGTTGAAGTATGTTTCTTTCATCAAGGATGAGAAATGTAATATTCAGAGCTATTTGAGTGGGATGCCATCATTTATCATTGATAATATACAATATGATGATCCAAAGAAACTAGAGGAAATTGTAAGAAGAGATAAATTATTTTATTATCAACATAAAGGAATACCAACGAATTTCCAAAAAGCTCAGGAAGACAAGAAGAAAAACAATATTGAACAGAGGAAGAAGGAAACTAACCCACCATTCTTTAGAAATAATTCTCAGGGACAACCAACTTCTAAAGAACCCAGAATGACCGAGACATTGGGGAAAAGACCAAGGCATCCACCTATTCAAAGTTTGGGTTGTGGGGGAGATCATATGTACAGAGATTTACCTCACAAAAGTGAAAAAGTGAGGATTGTTCGCAATGTACAACAAGATGATACAGTGGAGGAAATGGACAAAAATATACCTAGGATCTACACAGCCCTGGTGTTGGTTACTAATATATCATGTTTGAGTTTGTATCTTCAGCTTGAGTGACCTAGGGTTCATGTCTGTTCAGGGTTCCAACAAAGCCTCTAAAACTATCGGCCCTCCTGGTAAACCAGAAGGAAACGCAATGCACAGGGTGCATCGCGTCGTCTCACCCGAGATAGTATTAATGGGTGGCTACAATACTCATGTGTTTGAAGCCTAGGATTGAGTGGGGGATCTGAGAACTGTACATTGAGAGTTCTATTTTAACTTATTAACGCAATACACCATCATTTATGATTACACAGGAAATATAACAACTCATTCATTTATCATATCAACAATTACTGAAGACAATAAAGAAACACATGCATTCAATAACATAACACAGGTTTTACCGTGGTTCACCGCCCCCTAGGCTACATCCACAAAGATTTGAATCTTAGTTCTTTTATTGTAGTAGTTTTGAAACTACAACGCCGCGCGCTTACAACTCATCTTAGATGGGTTGAGATCTGTTATGAGGCGGAATAGATCGCACCATGCTCCTCAACCTGCGATCTAACCCTCAAGATCTACCCTCCTCAGTCCTTTCTAGCTCAACATCTTACAAAGTTAGGTCATACAAAAAAATATTACATCGCATCCACTTCCTCACATCCGTATCTCTCTATGAGAACTAGGTATCTATATTTATATGTTTCTGGCTCGCCAACCATTACAATGTGTTGCAAAAACCATAACCCTAACAACGTTAGGTCTTCCATGCATGCACACATGTTGCTCTTCCTTCTAGTTTTTGCTTCCCCCGTGCATGCCTTCTTTACCAAAATCGCCTTCCTTTCTGCTTTGGCCTGCTTCCAACAGACCCCCACCACTAACATGTGGATCATTCCGAGCCACCTAACCTTTGTGCACTTCATCGATCTCCCTGGTGATCACCTGGAACTTCTCCTTGAGCTCCACTTCTTTTGTTTCATCCTACGCAGTCTTCTCCTTAAGTGCATCTACTGTCTGGAATGCAATCTTGTCATTGATCAACCCTGTGCACTCTTCCTGGGTCTGTGCCATATATTTCTTGGCATCCTCTTCTTGTGCAATGACTTCTGCCACTCGCTCTTGAAGTGGTTCCATTTGAGCCTGACACTCCTTTTTCTGCGTTTAAGCAATGGTAAGTTATGCCTGTAGTTTCTTCATATCCTACACCCCTTTGACATGCTCTGTGATAGACATTGTCTTTCACCTCTACTTGAGGTCCTGGATAGTTGCGCTTATCCTTTCTTCTTCCTAGTCCCATCGTTGGACTTGTTGATCCTCTTCTAGCTTCATCCAAAGTTGTGTTGCTTTATCGAACAAGTAGGTTGTTGTATTTCTCTGTCGCTCTATTTCCTGTAGCTGTTGTGTTGCCTCCTTCTTCCTTTTCTCCCTTACCTCTGGTGGAGTGGTAGGTGTGAGCTTATCATGGAGATTCTTGATCTCCTTCTGATATTGATTGATTGCCTACGCAATCTGATCAATCTTCTATGTTGCTGTGAGTTCGTACCTCTGTGCGGTCTTTGGAATCTTCTCATAAGTTCTGGCCACTTTTTGTTCCAATCCATTCACGTGATCCCTCTCCTCTTGGGTCTCAAGCTTGGCCTACTCATATATCAATTCTAGCATGTCTTTTTTATCCTTTGCCTGTTGTAATTTGGCTGTGTCTATACGTGCACAAGACTTTACTTCTTGGGTAACGCTAACCTGTAATTTTTGTAGAGCTTTGGATGGTATCCACGGCAATACCAATTGGACTTGAGCTAAGTCCTTTAGGGGTGTCTTCCCCATGATCTCATCCATGTGCAACATGTTGGGTGTAATGTGGAATGTTGCACTCGGCTGCGATATTGTGTGGACTATATCTCGCTCACTTGCTTCAGGATCTTCTCCTATCTATGATGTTGATGTCCCTGTTCCTATGTTGTTGCTCGCTGCCTACGTTTCCCCAATTTTCTTGAGGAACTATCGCATGTCTTCCAAATCCTCTTGAATTATGTCCCTATGGTACACAACATTCTCAAAATCCTCGGATGTACGATCCTGAACCATTTGGACTATCATTTCTGCATCATCCTCCGTGATCGTGTATTATGGAGGTTCTCTATGCATCTTCATCTTCTTGTGCACACCCTCCATCTGAGTAGTTGGCCTCTTAGCCAAGCTTGGTTCTTGTGTATTGTGACCTGGTGTAGTCCCCTGCGCTTCCTCGGCCTGTTTCTGTTGTATTTGGGCTGACTGCATATTATTCTTCTTCCCCTTTTGGGTCCCCATCGTAGTTTTCCCTTCTTTCGTCTGCTTTGTTTTGGTCTGGCTCATCCTTGGTTTCTTAGGCACTGGGACTTCCTGAGGCTATGTTTCTTGTTTCCTTTCCTCCTCTTCCACTATTCTTGCAGGTATGTCTTGGGTGAGGACTAGAATCTTCCAGTCGTCTTCCCAATCCCTGATAACCATTTTGATGTCACCCTCCGTGGTGTAGTAGCGCAATTGTAACCACTTCTTTTTGGAGTCCTTCCACACCTGTATCCACATCGAATGTCGAGTGGACTTGAAGTTGGCGATGTCCCAATAGTACGCAACAACCTGTGGTGTTATTCTATATAGGTTGGCAACGGCCTCTTGTAGATTGCGTAGATATCCTTCGAATATGGATGCGTTCATATTTCTATTCCTAGCATCTAACACGGCGCCAAGCGATAAATATCTCGCTCCATGATTAGGTTTGGGTCTGGTGGCAAAAAATACATATTTTGGTTCCTTCCATCCCATAATGGCTATCAGCATGAGAAACCATGAATAATGAAATTATGTTCCTAGATCCTACACATCCTTGTAGTCATCCAGAAACAAATTAAAAAGATAGGGTGCCCAACTAACTATGGTGCCCTCAACACATTGTGTTGCAACTGCGACGATCCTAGCCGAGACTTCCTCCTTGCGACATTTTCTTATAAGAAGTTTGCAGGCCATGATTTTTGCAGCCATTTGTGTCATGGCATCATTGATCCTTTTGATGAGGATTCCTCGCATCCCCATGTTAGTACCATATTTCTTTTTCATCTCTTTCGCGAGTGATTTATCCTTTGTTTTTTTGTCGAGAAATTACACGGGGTCCATGCCCTGGGATGACAGCCCTGTAATGTGCACAATGAGCTCTACGTGTATCAAGATGATCTTGTCCAACCATATCTCCCCACCATGTGTGAACGCCATCAATTGTTTGACGCAACTACTTGTGTATTGTTTGACACATCAATTGTTTGTAGCTCTAGTAGACCTAAAATCCCCATTTTTTCCAATCCTGCTGCCCACTAGAGTGGTTGATTAACTGGTTCCCCAAATGCATCTAGACCCACAGTCTGTAGGTAGACTTTCTTTGCAAACTTTGGGAACTTTTCTGTGTCCGTTACATCGTGGTCTGAATATTTTAGCTTCTCGAAATGACCTAGAAATTTTGATTTCACCCGTACCCCTTCTGGTATATGCGGCAAAATAATGGTTGCGACGAGTTGCTTGCATGGTGACCTAGGTTCCTTTTGTTTGTCCTTTTTTGGTAGTGGCTAACTCAAGGTTCTAGCCTCCATCAGTCGTTCTTCTGCATACTGTTCTGGACAACCTGTGAAATCTTCCACTGCTCCTTCCTATGGGTGGTCTAACACGGTTGTTTGAGATTCGTCTAGCTCGATTTTTGCTTCTCGATTTGTAGACGTCCCATTGACCCTCAGAGCTCCTTTAGGGTTTTCTGGCTGCGCTAGGTTGCATGTGCCCTGATTTTGTTGCTCCTATTCCTCTGTCGACATATCCACGTTCATGCCCTTAGGTGTTGGTTGTTGGGTTTCTTCTACCATGAGTGTGGATTTCATCAGTGTTGTATCTGGTGATGGGATTTCATCGACATTGACAACCTTTGGCGGTTGTTGTTCTCTTTCCTGTGATTGTACCTGTGCCCTAGTTCTAACTCTAGAGTGTCTGGCATTCTTTCTTGGTTTTTCTTGCTTGGGTGGTACCATGGTGTTGAATGTCAATCATTCATTGAGTTCAATGATCTCTGTAACCTCTATGAACTTTTTTATGTGATTTGTAGGCTCTATCACTCTCTGTCTTTTCCAGTCTTGCAATAAGTTGTTTACTCCCGCGTCCGTGATTTGTATGGGCATTGTATGAAGATTGTAGAAGACTCTACCTTTATTATGGATTCAATGAACCTCTGGTTCCTTCATACTTTCCATTACTCTCCTTCACCGTCTCCAGTTGGCACGATTAATGTGGCATCTCGTCGGTCCTTTCCGACATTCAATTCTGCATGCCTTCGTTGTTTAGTACTGCTTTTGTTGCTTTACTTTTCCTACTTGTTTCCATTTTGACCTATCTGTTGGCCTTGTATTCATCAGGTTTTTATTCCTAAGTGTGTGTGTTCCTTCTCCTTTCGGTGCACTGTACCTCTGTTGGCACCGTTTAATATCCTATGTTTTTTTTTTTTTTTTTAACTATGCGGTAGCTTTCAAATTGTGGGTGGTTGATTGTCCTTGTATAGCTTCAGTCGGCTCCCATTGATCATCCCTTTGAGTTTTGTTCCTTATAAGTCTTTCAACTGTATAGCTCCCCCATCTGTGACAGTTTTTATTCTGAGTTTTCCTGGGTGTTGAATGGATTTGTTGTCATACATCAACACTAAATCTCCTTCCTTGAAAGTTTTCTTCTTGACGTGTCTGTCATGCTAAGATTTTTTGTCCCTTGCTTTCTGAACTTCTTGGTGGAACTCTGCTAAGATCTGATCTTCCTCCATGGTCATCAACTAATTTAGTCTCTCTTGTATTGTGCCTCGTTCCATCATGTGTGTAATTGCTTCTATGCACAAACTAGGTACCAGAAATTCTAATGGCACCACTAATTCTTGGCCATATACCAGTTTAAATGGTGTGTGCCCTATCAACTTCTTGCACGTGGTCCTATAGGCCCACAATATTATTGGTATTATGAGATCCCAATCATCCCTGTTGACATTACAGATCTTTGTCAGTGCATTCTCAAGGATTTTGTTAAATGTTCTACTCTGTCATTTGCATGTGGGTGATATGGTGTGCTCTTCTAATGATGGACTTCAAACTCTTCAGTCACAGTGTTGATAGTGTTGTTAATGAAGTGTGTGCCTTGGTTGCTCATCAAAACTCTTAGGAACCCAAATATAGTTATTACTTGTTCAAATATAAATTCTCGGCAATGGAACCATTTGTTGGTTACTAATATATCATGTCTGAGTTTTTATCTTCATCTTGAGTGACCCGGGGTTCATGTCTGTTCAAGGTTCCAACAAATCCTCTAAAACTATCAACCCTCTTGGTAAACCAGAAGGAAACGCAACGCACATGGTGCACCATGCCATCTCACCCGAGAGAGTCTTAATGGGTGGCTGCAATACTCATGTGTTTGCATCATAGGATTGAGTGGGGGATCTGAGAACTGTATGCTGAGAGTTCTATTTTAACTTATTACTGCAATACACCATCATTTATGATTACGCAGGAAAAAAACAACTCATTCATTTAGCATATCAACAACTATTGAAGACAATAAATAAACACATGCATTCAATCACATAACCCAGGTTTTACCATGGTTCACCCCCCCGAGCTATGTCCACAAAGATCTAGCTCTTAGTTATTTTATTGCAGTAGTTTTGAAACTACAACGTCGCGCTCTTACAACTAATCTCAGATAAGTTGAGATCTATTATGAGGCGGACTATATCGCACCAGGCTCCTCAGCCTGCGATCTAACCCTCAATATATGCCCTCCTCATTCCTCTCTAGCTCAACAACTTACAAAGTTAGGTCATACAACAAAATATTACATCGCATTCGCTTCCTCACATATGTCTCTCTCTATGAGACCTAGGTATCTATATTTATATGTTTCTAGCTCGCCAGCCATTACAATTTGTTGCAAAAATATTAACCTTAACATCGTTAGGTCTTCCATGCATGCGTGTGTGCTGCTCTTCCTTCCAGCTATCACTTCCCTCGTGCATGCCTTCTTTCCTAAAATCACCTTTATTTCCACTTTGGCCTGCTTCCAACACTTGGATAACAAGCAAGATGAGTTCAAGTCACGTATGATTGAAGTGGAAGGTAATATCAATAACCAACCCATTGTTATTTTAATTGATTCAAAAGCTAGATCATAGTTATCTAGATCCAACCACCTATTCTCGGGCTTCAACCTTAAGGAAGCTACAACTCCCAAAATTCTCTGGCTCCAACTAGAACGAGGCTACAACCCCCTGATTTCTCCAGCTACAACTGAAAGGTGGCTACAACCACCTATCCTTTCCCCATCTTGATGCCCTGAATTATAAGTGTAGACCAATTGTCGCTATCACAAACCCTACTACTATCACTGCCACTGTTTTTTTCACTGTCTATGTCACTTTCACTCTATCTCTGTGACTCTCACTCTGTCATTATCACTCTCTCATCGACATGTATCTTCTCATCAACCAACTAACACCCATACCATGTCATGCATAAATTGTATACCAACATACATACTATCTCATGCATCAATCATGCACCAAATATACATCAATAAAAAATAATGAATCATGAACTATAGCATCAACCATGTGTAACCTATACCATATACCATACCATCAACCATATGCAGATCTATACCATATCATCAATGAAATATCTCACATGTCTCTCATTCATATACAACCATACAACATAAATATACCTCAATCATGTGAAATTAACTCAAAGATATGAACCATAAGAAGCATGGCATATGTTGAACCAGATATAAGAGTGCTCCTCACTCAACCAAGCAACCAAGGTATACCATATCCAAATACCAAACCAACCATACCAAGTATGCCTCAAGCATACACCATATCATGACAAGAAGTAACCATCAAAATAAGTATACAACGATACCAACACCTCTATAGCTGACTTGAAACTCTAAAATGTTGACCTGTATACTTCCTTCATAGCTTTAGGTACTTGGTACTAACATCTATTCAAACCTTCATTATCCTTTTTACATATACACGACTTTCTCTTCTACAGTCGGCGAATATCCGTGCTTTCCTACACTACAACCTGCGTACATCCACGCCCTACTAACCTGAAACCTATGGATACCTCAGAAACTAGGGTTTGTTGCAACCCCAAAGCTTTCTCCTTCGACCTTCCTTTGCTACCTCAGAAATATGTCATCACAACCTTAGAAAAATATCACTAGATCGCAATAAAGATAATCAATGAATGAGTGTATGTGTGTCCTTATGAGAGATTCCTTGAGGTGTTTATATAATTTTTTATAGTAAACCCTCTCCTTGCTTTATGGATTTCTTGTTGCAACTACTTTACCCTTTGAATAAGAATTGTAACCAACTAGGGACTTCTTGACCACTCATTGGGGCTTCCAACTTTACAAGTCCATATCTCCCTAATTGTGAGGAACCATGTGGCATTAAACATCTCATCAGAAATCATGCGACATGTACTATCCATCTATGATAGTCTTCCTTGCAATTACTCTATTTGTCATGTCCATATTCCCTATTCAACTTCAGTTACCAAAACCACATTGTTGGGGCTTCTTCAAGGGTTGGCATCAATGAAAACAAAACTATCAACAATCCCCCCCCTTTGGCATTCATGGCAACACTTAGGCATGACAACAATTATTCCCATGCTCCCCCTATGACAATCACTCACCCTGTCTACATGCTACTCTCTCTGTCTCCATGCCTTTCTCTATCTCCCCCCCTCTAACATCAATAGAAAAGGGTAATCCTCCTCTTTGGGATGTTCCCCTTGTATATAGGCCCCTGTTATTTCTACTTAATTTTCTCTTCATGGTTCTTCCTCGTGTAACTCTTTGATGTATATGAAAATCATTCAAAATAATTCATTACTTGAACTCTTCAAGACTTATGTTTCTCTCCCCTTGTCTTGTTAAGTTTGATTTCATGTGGATCACCGTGGAGAAAAAACTATTCCAATCTTATGTCACAAATACTCAAAAGTTTCCCTTGCAAGATATTTGGTGAACATATATGCAATCTTCTCTTTTTTCTCGACATACTCTAGCTTGATGTTATTCTATGTAGCTTGTTCCTGTAGAAAATGATACTTGATCAGAATGTGCTTCGTCTTAGAATGCATCACTAGATTATTGGATATACTGATTGCATTGGTGTTGTCACAAAGTAATGTAATGGGATCATCACACTTTACTTGTATATAATGTAAGGTCTACTTCATCCAAAGAACTTGAGTATATCAAGCCGCTACTGCAATGTATTATGCTTTTGTTGTAGATAAAGATATTGATGATTGTTTCTTGCTTAACCATGATACCAAAGACTCTCCCAAGTAAAAATATACTCCAGTTTTACTTCTCATATCATCAATACAACCTTCCCAATATGCATCTATGTAGGTGACAAGTGATAGATCCTTCCCTTTTTGATACCACAATCCAAACTATGTTGTACGTTTGAGATATCTAAATATCCTCTTTACTGCCATAACATGTGATTCATTTGGTGTTTCTTGAAACCTTGCAACCTGTCCAACTTCCTGCATCACATCTGTTCTAGAATTTTTCACATAGAGTAAACTTCCAATCATCAATCTATATTGTCTCTGGTATGCATCCTTAGAGTCGTCATCCTTACTTAAATTAAAATTGGTCTGCATAGGAGTACTGACTGGTTCGTAATCTTCCATTCCAAACTTATTCAACATTTCTCTGATATACTTGGTCTGATAAATGAAGATACATTTGTTTCTCTAACACATCTGGAGACCCAAAAAGAAAGAGAACTCTCCAAGAAATGGAATCTAGAACTTGTTCTGCATGTCTTTGGAAAATTTCTAACTCATCATGTCATCATCACTTTCAAAAATAATATCATCAACATAAACTTCAATTAACAGGATACTATCTTGATTTACCTTTATGTAGAGATTCTTGTTTGCATTTCCTTTTCTTAACCCTTGTTGTGTTCTTCAAAACTACTCGGATCAATAGTATATAGTAGTGCTAGATTTTTTTTTCTAGTGAGTGGATTCTTCTTCTGGTTTCAACTCGTGCATATTTATTTCCAATAATCTATTCTGATGGATTATTTTTTTGCACTCGTATGCTGGGTGTATTTAGAGGTACTTGAAGATCTTGTTGTTATTGCTCTACTTCTGGTTTCTCTTCTTCTTCATCTATTTCTTCATTTATTTATTCTTCTTTCAAATATTATTTATTCCACCAAATATTTGCTACTTTCTTTTATGTTTCATCCATATGTCTCATCAATTGTCACATTGATGCTTTCTACTATTATGTTGAGTCTCATATTGAAACATTTGTAATATTTTCTTTTTCTTGAGTACCCAACCAATATGCCTTTATCGACTCGAGAATCAAATTTCCCAATCCTTCCATCTTCTCTTTTGATGTAGCATTTGCTTCTAAAACCTCCAAAGTACTTCACGTTTGTTGGTCTTCCTTTCCATAGTTCGTATGGATTCTTGTCACTGTTATTTTTAAGCATCCCTTAGTTATGAATGTGAAATGTTGTTTGCACTTCTTGTACCCAAAAGACATCTGTCAACTTGGAATCCATTAACATGGTTCTGGCCATTTCATGTACTTTTCTATTCTTCCTCTCAACAACTCCATTTTGTTGAGGTGTCCTGGCTACTGAAAATTACCTCTTTATCCCATGCTCAGTATAGATTTCCATGAATTCCTTTGATGTAAATTTTCCTCCATTGTATGATATCAAACACTTGATTTTCAGCTTTGTCTCAGTTTCAACTATCTCTTTGTATGTATTGAAGTTTTTGAATGTCTCTGACTACTTATTTAGAAAAACAATTGGAGTCATTCTTACATAGTCATCAACTAGTACCATGAAGTATTGTTCGCCTTTCAATCCTTTTGTTCTTGTTGGTCCAACTAGATCAGTATGTACAATCTCTAGTGGTTTTTTTGTGGAGTGTTCCTTTGACTTGAACTTTTTTTTGGTTTGTTTTCCCTATAGACAATGCTTTCTTTGAATGTTTGTTGGCTTTGAGATCTCGAGAATTTCTCTTACTGCTTCTTTTTTTCTGACATTGACAAGATTATTAAAATTTATGTGACCCATTCTTCTATGCTAGAGACAACTTTCATCATCCTTTCGTAAGAAACATCTTTCCTTTCCTATTTCATTTAGAACATATATTTTGCTTGGAGTTCTTACAGTTCTAGCTACCAACTTGCCTGATTCATCCTTCCTTATCTCACACTTCTTTGAATCAAACACAATTTTATGTCCTTGATCACACATTTGACTTACACTTAGAAGATTGTGTTTCATGGCTTCAACCAGTAAAACATTTTCTATCGTGGAATCCTTACTTTTGAGCTTGACTATTCCCTTTCCAACAATCCTAGATGAGTTTTCATTCCCAAATGAAATTTATCCATCTCTTTCCTTCTTCAATGTCAGAAATATGTCTGTATAACTTGTCATCTGCTTTGAGCATCCACTATCAACATATCATCCACGTTTCTTGTGTTGACCTTGTAGAGCAAGATTGCATTCTTCAGTATTGAATTGATCCTGCTTTCTTATCCATATCCTTTGTGGTTCCTTCTTATGACTATTGATATTTTTCTTTGGTTCCCTTGGAGGAACGATGAGTCTACAATCTCTAGCTATATGTCCATTTGTAGCATTCTACCTCATCACTTAATGATCTAAATATGATGTATCTTCTATTATGTGCTTCATGAGATCTTCTTGGATAACTATTTCTTGTATATCCCTCATCATTGCTTTTGTTCTTGGTATTGGCTCTACAATTCACAACTTTGTGCCCAAAATTATAACACGAACCAAGAAAACTATTTTGATAACTGGGAGTAGAAGATCTTTTGAATGGTGTTTCTCTTATGAATCCTTCTTCTTCTTCAGGTCTTTCTATAGCTTCATGTTGTTGATACTAACTTCCAAATCTTCTAGGTTATGCAGTGTCCCTGTAATCTTCCCATTGAGTCTTCATGTCTTCTTCTTTCAAGGGACCTTTGACTACTTCTTCATAGCTTCTTGGTTCTTCTTCTTTCTCTATCATTTTCGAGCTTGAACCTTTCTCTGTTTGTTTCTGATTGTATCCCAATCTATATTTATCATAGTAAGATCTTTGACTGTTAATGATATTATCCAATAACATGGTGTTGTTTTGTTGCATGTCCTTCTTCTGAAGATCTTTTCTTAGAGTGATTGTCTTAGCTTACAAGCCTTCAATGGTCCTATCTCTTTCTTCTAACTTCCCTCTAAGTGCTTCTTTAATTATCTTTTCTTCTTTGTCCTAGAGTTTTAGCTTCATGATTGTCTTCTCAACTTATTTGGTGTTCTAAGATTCTTCTTTCTTCGTTAGTTCTTCCTGGAGTGATTTTTTTTTCTTCTTTTCCTTCTTTAGAGATTCTATGGAACATATCAATTCTTCCATGTAATCAACTTTTTCCTCTTCACATTCTCCTTCAGAGCCTTCTTCATCGGAGTCTTCTATTTTCATGAATAGTACCCTTTTTGTATCACTGTCACTGACTTCATCTCCGACTGATGAGGAACTCTCTTCCTTGCTGCAGAGACTTTTCTTGAAAAAAAAAAATTTGTTTCTTCTCCCATTTGGATTTTATTTTTATTTTTAGAGTCATATTCTTCACTACCTTTCTTTTTCTTATAGGGACATTTATTATCAAAATGACCAACACCATCACAAATAAAACATTTCAATGGAAGAATACCTTTATACTTGTTGATCCCCTTTTTCATCCTTATGATGAAGTTAGCGATCTCTTCATCTTCCTCTAAATCCTCGTTGCAACTATAGTCTGACTTTGGATTTTGTTTATCTTTCTTCTTTGTCTTCTTGGATGCCTTGAATGTTTCTTCCTTTGTAATTGGATTGTCTTTCTTTTTCCTCATCTCATAAGTTGTGGGTATCCCATGCAATTCATCCATGTTCATTGTTGCTAGGTCTACTCTTTCTTCTAGAGCTGAAATTTTTGAATCAAACCTCATTGGTAGAGATATTAATTCATTTTTAACAACGACCTATTCCTTTATCTCATCTCCCAAACCTTTGATATTGTTTACTATCTCATCGAATCATAGAAAGTATATTTTTATGTTTTCATCTTCATTCATCTTCAATTGTTTGAACTTTTCTCTGAAAATATGAAGTTTAGCTTCCTTAACTTTTGTATCTCCTTCATAGATAGTCTTCAGTTTATCCCACATTTCTTTTTTGGAATCACAATGCATAATATTGGTATGTAACACTTGAGTCACACCATTCTTAATAATGTTTCTATCCCTTGAATCATTTTCTTCAAGCTTCTTTCCATCTCTATATGTCAATGGAGTGGCAGGTGCGTTGTATCCATATACTATTAATCGCCAAACATCAAATTATTGTGCTTGTATATAAGTTTTCATTCTTATGCTCCAGAATGCATAGTTCTCATCATCAAATTGTGCTACCCAAATCCTGGCATGATACACGATCTCCTTCGAGTGGTTAGACTGCTTCTTGAAGGACCTACTCTCATACCTATTGTTGGATTACAGAGAGGGGGGGTGAATTAGTAATGAGCAATTTTATTACTTTTAACCACAGTATATTCTTCAACAATATTCAATAGTATATCATTAGCATTTAATATATTATCATCATTATAACCATAAAAAACATCACATCACAATAGATATACAATACACCATAATTTACGTGGAAACCCAAATGGGAGAAAACCACATAATGCTTTTCTTATATGTCAGAAGAAATGCATTCATATGAAGAACCAACTTCCTTATTTTCTAGCTACAACTAGGAGGATCCAACTCCCTATTCTCAGGCTCCAACCTGAAGGAAGATACAACTCCCTAAATTCTATGGCTCCAACCAGAAGGAGGCTACAACCCCCTAAGTTATTCGGATCCAACCGGAAGGTGGATACAACCACCTATACTTGCCCCATCCTGTCACCCTGAAGTAAAAGTGTAGACCAACTATCACTATCATAAAATCTGCCACTGTCTCTATCACTCTATCTCTATCACTGTCACTATGTCTTTGTCACTGTCACTCTATCATTTTCATTGTCTCATCGACCTATATCTGATCATCAGCCAACTAAAACCTATACCATATCATGCATCAATTTTATAGCAACATACATATTATATCATGCATCAATCATGAACTAAAGATAAATCAATAAAGAATAGTGAATCATGAACTAAAGATAAATCAATAAAGAATAGTGAATCATGAACTAGAGCATCGACCATGTGTAACCTGTACCATATACCATACCATCAACCATATGCATATCTATACCATATCATCAATGAAATATCTCAAAGAATCAATGTATGTCTCTCATGCATATGCCACCATACAACATAAATATACCTCAATCATGTAAAATCAACTCAAATATATGAACTATAAGAACCATGTCATATGTTGAACCAGATATAAGAGTGGTCCTCACTCAACCAAGAAACCAAGGTATATCATATCCAAATACCAAAACAACCATACCAAGTATGCCTCAAGCATACACCATATCATGACATTAAGTAACTATCAAAACAAGCATACAACCATACCAATACCTTTGTAGTTGACTAGAAACTCTGAAAATCTGACCTATATACTCCTTTAGACCTTTAGGGACCTGGTACCAACATCTGTTAAAACATTCATTAGCCTTTTTACATATACACAACTTTCTCTTCTACAACCCGCAGATATTTGCACTTTCCTCCACTACAACTTGCATACATCCACATCCTACTGACCTGAAACCTACGGATACCTCGGAAACTAGGGTTTTCTACAACCCCAAGACTTTCTCCTTTGACCTTCCTTTGCTACCTCATAAATATGTCATCATAACCTTAACAAAAGATCACTAGATCACAATAAAGATAATCAATGAATGAGTGTGTGTGTGTGTGTCCTTGTGAGAGACTCCTTGAGGTGCTTATATACTTTTTCATAGTAACCTCTCTACTTACTTTAGGGATTTCTTGTTGCAACAACTTTACCCTTTGACTAATACTTGTAACCAACTAGAGGCTTCTTGACCACTCTTTGGGGCTTCCAAATTTACAAGGCCATATCTCCCTGACCATGAGGAACCACGTCGCATTCCAAATCTCACCGGAAAGGGTATGCCATGTATTATCCATATATGATATTCTTCCTTGCAATTACTTTATCCGCAATGTCCATATTTCTCTTTCAACTTTGGGTACCAAAACCACACCGTCGAGGCTTATTCAAGGGTAACTGACATCAATGAAAACCAAACTATCAAAAACTAGACCGAGCAACATTGGGAGCCTCGCGTGGAGATACCATGGAAACCAGTGGGGTCCTCATAAGAGACCCTATACTTGACCCGCGAGGGTCAACTTAGATAGGGTTTCTCAGAAACCCTTCACACATCTAGAATTCCTATAACTTCCTCCTTCACACTTCTTTGCTACTTCACTTGTGCTAAGAGATCACATTATTTATTGATTTCATAATCAAAATGAGAGGCTCTTGATGGGTATTTATACTTTTCCAAGTACCTCCTTTACTTGAATTTAGGGTTTACCTATAACTTCTTATTTGTAATTGTTTATCTCCTTTAATTGATTTTGGGTCAAACTTGTAACTTCTTGTCCTTAGATCTATGGATTCTTCATTTTCTTTCTAAGATTAATCTTGAAGAGGGAATATCTCCTAAACCATGAGGAACCACATGGAATTCCACCTACCGTTGGAAATGGCTTGACGAGGACTATCGATCCATGGGGATTTTTCATGCAATTACAATGTCCTTCATACCCCTTTTCTCCAATCAACTTTGGTCTTTATGAACACACCTTTGGGGATTCCTAACCATATTCTCATGGCTTCTTTGACCATACATTGTAACTTATTTTCTTAACAATTGGGACGTCTTGCAGGATTCTTCAAATTTTCTTCCCGTGAAGGCCATGCTTAGAGCTATGTCATAATGGGACCACTTTGGATTCTCCTTCAAATAAACCCATCACTTTTAGGGGCTTCTAGAATTCTTCTAGGGTTGACATCAACGACAACCAATTTTCCAACAATATTGATATTGTCACTCTTCTCTATGAAGTATTCTTGACTTTGTCTTCTTCTTCACTCGTATCTCCTATTCTTCTTCATGTTACTCTGTCTTCTTCTACTCTTATATTTGTGTTATCTATTGTTCTCTCTTATTGGTTACCAATGCAAAAGGGGGGTATTTCAAAGAGGGGGTTCCTTAATATTCTCTCATCATCTCCTATAAGTTACCGAATGTAACATATTACAAATAAACATGAATATTTAGCAATTATCAAAGGAACATCAAAACATTGAGAGAGAAATACCAGAAATAATACTAGAAATAATACATTTATTCAAATAAAGCAATGTTCACTTGCCTCTTCAAGGGGGAAACCTCCAGTAGAGCATAGATATATTACAATACTTTCTCAATACAATTTTTATCATACTGCCTACTCTTATTTATACTAATTCTATCTTCTAAAGAACATTCTAGAGGAAGATCTTTATAGAAGTGAAAGCTTCTATTAGATCTTATTATATTGAGTTGTTCACATTTATTTAATAGGACTTATTAACTAATGTAAGCCTTTATTACATGTAAAATATATCATGCTAACTAATGACCAACTAAGAGGGGTTAGGATTGGATCCTAACAAGCCCTCCTCCTTCAAAATAAGTCATGTCCTCAAGGCCGAAGATGTGGAAATTGTTGCAGTATGGTCGTTGGTTCCCAAGTTGCATCCTCTGGAGACGTTTCCTTCCACTTGATCAACACTTCTTTGATAGTTCGGCCATTCAAGTGATGCTCACACATGTTGAGGATGGATTTTGGTTGCAGCCAAATGGATCCTTCTTCATCTAATTCAGGTAGGATGGTTTGAACCCTGCAATTCTAACCCACCACTTTCTTCAAACATGAAACATGGAACACATGATGTATTTTGGAGGCAAATGAAAGTGCTAGTTTGTAGGAAACTGGACCAATACATTTGATAGTTTGATAGGGGCCATAAAATTTGGGTGCCAACTTATGGTGACCATGGGATTTGAGTGAGGTTTTCTTGTAAGGTTGGAGTCAGAGAAACACTTGATCATATTCCTGGAAAACCCTTTTAAAACACTATTGTTTAGCTTGTTGTTTCATATGATTTTGGGCCATGTGGAGGTTATCCTTCAAATTCGCGAGGGTAATTTATCTACCATGCAACAACTTATCAATAGCCTATACCTTTGATGTGACTGGAAGATATGAAGTTATTATAGGTGGTTGTTGGCCATACACTATTTCATATGGTGTCATTTTTGTTGTTGTATGATAGGAAGTGTTGTACCACCATTCTACCAATGGTAATCTTTGCACCCACTGATGTTGTTTGTCTAAGGAAAAACAACGCAAGTAGGTTTCCAAACTTTATTGACAACTTCCATTTGGCCATCCGTCTGAGGGTGGTATGTTGTGCTCATGTTCAATTGTGTGCCCTATAATTTAAACAATTATTTCCAAAATGTGTTGGTGAAAGTCAGATCACGATCAGACACAATGGGTGTTGGCATGCCATGCATTTTTTAAAATTTGATCAATGAAAACTTGTGCTACCACAGTGGGCATAAAAGGGTGTGGTAAGGCATAAAAACATGCATACTTTGAGAGGCGATCTACCACAACCATGATGAGTGAATTGTTTCTCACTTTTGGAAGGCCCAAGATAAATTCCATGTATATGTTAGTCCAAATAGAAGTTGGAATGGGTAATGATTGTAGAGCTCCTGGTATATTGACAGTTTCACCTTTATTTCATTGGAAAATATCACATTCGGTGACAAAGGTAAGGATTTCCTTCTTCATGCCTTCCCAAAAACATGAACGACAAGCACAAGAATATGTTTTTGGAATCCTGAGTTACCTGCAATAGTAGATGAATGCAACTCATTTAAGATCATGCACTTAAGTGACGAAGTCGGAGACAGGACAAAGCACTCCTTTTACTAGAGGATATTTTTTTTCCAAGTGTAATTGGGGGGGAGGTTAGGGTCCTCTTGAAGTCATTGAATTACCTGGGAGATGGTTGTGTGGGTTATCCACTCTTATGGAAATTCCCCAATCCAATTTGGAACTATTAATGATAAGGCAAAGAGGGAACCTCCATCCTCATATTGACTTGACAACGCATCGACCACTACATTTTCTTCTCCTTTTTTATATATCATTTCATAATCATAACCCAACATTTTTGTCAACTACTTGTTCTATTTTGAGGAGGATCATATATGCTCTAAGAAATACTTCAGACTATGGTAATTTGTTTTGATTTGAAAATGGCATCCCAATAGATATGGTCACCAAGTGTGCACAACATAGAGAATGACCATCATTTATTTTTTATATGTATATTTTCCCAAATTGCGGACACTCAAATCCTAGCTAGTGAAAGTAATAGGTTTACCTTATCGTGTTAGAACTACACCAATACTAGTGCCTGAACCATCATATTCCACAAAAACAAAATTGTTGAAATCAGGGGTTGGTAAGATGGGGGTAGTGCACATGGACTACTTTAAATCTTTGAAGACATACTTCTTTGTTGGTTTCCAATGAAGTGAATTCTTCTTAAGAATGTTTGTCAATGGCTGGGAAATTTTTCCATAATGGTGGACAATTTTCCTGTAATATCCTATGAGGCCCGGGAAACCCCAAAGGAATTTCAAGGTCATGGGTCTTGGTCAATCCTACATAGATTGATTTTTTGGGGGGTTCACTCTCACCCTCTCAAGGCCCATAATGTGTCCCAATTCTTTGACTTCGCTTTCCCCAAAAGAAAACTTGGACATTTTGAAAAACAATTGATTGTCCTGTAACAATTGGAGTACTTTGTCCACATGGTGTAGATGGACATCCTAAATGCGGCTATAAATGAGGATGTCGTCGAACAAAAAACAGAACAAAATTCTGAAGGTAGGGCTTCAAAGCTTATTCATGAGACTTTGGAAGGTAGATGGGTCATTGCAAAGTCCAAAATGAATTACCAAGAATTCATAAGGGCTTTCATGAGTTCAGAAAGTTATCTTTGGAATATCTACTTCATTCATCCAAATATGGTGATAGCATGAGCAAAGATCTAATTTTGTGAAGAAACATGAACCCTAGAGTTCATCCAACATATCATTAATGACATGAATGGGAAACTTGTCCTTAATGATCAATTTATAAGGGCATGAAAATTTGGACACATGTGCCAATAACCTTCCTTTTTTAACACCGTCACAATAGGGGATGAATATGGGCTAGTAATTGGGTGAATTACACTCACCTCTAGTAATTCTTGCACTATTTTTTCTATTTTATTTTTTTAGCAAATGGATACCAGTAGGGGCATACATTGGGGGGATGAATTCCTGGAAGGAGAGGGATGTTGTGGTCATGCTCACCCCAGGAGGGGGGTAAGTCCCTGGGAGTCTCAGATACCCTGTGGTTCTTGTCCAATACCAATTTCATATTAGGTGGTACTACTGGAAATGATTGATCACACACCTGGATGGAATTAATTTGAGAAATCACACCATGGTGGCCTTTCTTCAAGAGTTTCTCCATCCAGCAAGAACTAATAATTTATGGGGATCCAACCTGTAGGCCTTGGAGGGTATATGTGTGAGGATATTGAGTAAATCTAATATATAACTCTTGATAATCCATGGGAATTGGTCCTAGAGTGTGAAGACATTCAGCACCCAATACAATATCACAACCACCCATGGAAATGGAAAACATGTGATTTTTCAGGTTATAATTTCCCATTTGGAGTTTCATCTTGGTGAGCCATCCCAAAAAATGAGATTCCCTATCAAAACAGGCACAAACAACTTTGGTGAACATGGTACAATTTGGTTGTCCTAGATAGTATTTCTTATGCCATTTCCACCATTTCCATTGTTCTTGATCCAAGTACAGAACCCCCACATGGAGTTTGGTCTCATGATTCTGGATATCATGGAGGTATAAGTAGTGTTCCATTTGGGATACCCACCTGGCCGGGTCTGATCCATCAAATTTATGCATCTCATATTTGGGCACTTTATTCTAGGAATTTGGAGAACCCCAAGGGGAATGGGACAGATGATTATTCTCATAATGAGAAGAATGACTAGCCTTAGACTGGTACTCTTGGTGCTTACCCTTGATATGTGGCACAAGTTCGTGGACTTTTTGGGTGAGGGATTTCAGGTTCTGGGTGAGGGAGTTCATGCTCAGGTTGAGGGAGTTCATGTTCTTGGATGGGTTGGTTACCTTAGTGTCCAACTCTTCCAAGTTTTAAGCATGGGTGGTAGGGGCCATTGTGGAGGCTTAGGTAGAATGATACCTCAACAATCAACACAATATAATCAGTCTGTTGGGATAGGTGGAAAATAAGGGTGTCAAAAAGGGGGGTCAGGTCCATAGAAAAAATAGGCTTAAAAATGATAAGTACCATGACAATCAGGACAAAGAGAGGAATCCAATGGGAGACGTTCCAAACGAGGGTGTTGGGAAGGGGGGTCGGGTCCATGGAAAAAATAGGCTTAAAAGTGATAGGGACCACTACAACCAGAACATAGAGAGGAATCTAATGGTAGAGGTCCCAAATAAGGGTTCTGCAGCTTCAGAATGCCCAAATTCTTAACAGTAAAAAGGTGTAATAAATTTGCAACTAGAATGCAAGAGGCAAGGTTGTGCGGCCATAAAATCATGTTTGTACCTTCTCTAGTATGTTCCCCCTTGGTTAGGGTTGCAGGGTGCCTATGGAAAAGGGTTTTTCATGTTCTATATCTCTCTGATGTATGTGCAGGTTCGAACAATAGTACTCAGCCCAATATCTCAGGGAACCAACCAAAGAGGCTCGACCATACCCTTAGTCATACTACCTGATTACCCAAGTAATAGAGAGTATCTTCTTGAGTGTTGTTCTCAGTGGTACTATAACACTCAAGTGGTTGATCAATTGATCTATGGAGGGTTTTAGGATACCTAAGCCAACCCATATGCAGGTGTTTTCTGATGTGCTACTACTCGAAGGGGTACCAACAGGGGTTAAAAGGGTGTCCAACAATGTGAGCTTAAAAACCTATTATATTCCCTGCATGCATGCTTCCCCAACCATGGATTTATGCATTAAATGATAGATCATTGTAGCTTAAAGATATCACAATACATCTCTACCCTAGAAACATTTAACCCACAATTCCTTCCCAGGAAAGTGCTTTTATACCACTTGTAATTTACCTTATGTAATGTATTATGCATAAACATGATTATGTACCAATTATCAAGGGATCATCAAAATATTTAGAGAAAAATACCATAAATAATACCTTTATTCAGAGAAAGAAATGTTCACTTGCCTCTTCAATGGGGCAACCTCCAGTCGAGAAGAGCTCTATTACAATACTTTCTCAAGATAATCTTTCTCATACCTCCTACTCTTATTTATACTAATTCTATCTTCTAAATAACATTCTAGAGGAAGATATTTCTAGAAGCAGAAGATTCTATTAGGTCTTCTTACATTGACTTGTTTACATTTATTTAGTAGGCCTTATTAACTAATTTTTGCCTTTATTATATGGAAAATATATCTTGCTAACTAATGACCAACTAAGAGAAGTTAGGATAGGATCCTAACATCTCTGGTGAGGGATCCCAGAGATCTTCCTACATGAAGTTCTGCAAGACCATTCACTATAGCTAAAGTCTATTCCCCTTCTCGAAGGGATTCTTTGCCATTTTATCCTACATCAATGCCTCTACTATGTGCATCATCTTCTTCCAATGTTGTGGGATCTCCCAATAACCAAGGGGATATTACTTTGTCTTCTATGACCCTACTACCACTACTCCTAGTATCCTCACTCAATACCCTACTCCTAACGTTGTGTCTCTTCAATTGAATATCTCCTTCTTTGATCCTTTCTTGCACAACACTCTCCATAAAATCCTCCTAGTTTGGTCTCCTTCCTCTTCATTTTGGGTATGACACCTTTTCTTTCACCCCTTGCTATATTCTTATCGCTCCTTTGTTCATATTTCTTCCATAACTCAACTCTTCTTTCATATATCTCATATATTTCTCTCCTCTTCTCTTCTAGGTCCATTCTCTTCTCACCTCATCTCATCATCTTCTATATCCTCTCAACTAGATCCATATTTCATCTCTCTTTTTCCCCCTTATTTTCATATCCCGCCTAGCATGAGGGGATCTACTTGATCATCCTATCGGGCTCCATGCACATCAATCCCTTCTCTATGAACAACATTTTGATCCATAGAGGAATTTATTCCAATATTCTCTTCTACATGCCTTCAACAAACTTTATTTCAGCCTCACTAAAAGAATAATTGTATTCGATGGAAAACTCAACAATGTATCCCTCCTTCACTCAGTTGAACCAAAATTATATTCCTCAAGCCCACTTATTATCAACAAATTTCAGTCTATTGACTGTAGTTTGGTCCCATACCATGGGTTCTTGGACTCTCAGAGAAGCGTTAATGGTTGTATGCCTCTTCATTCAGTCATACAACAAACAAGGAAACTCAATAAACAAAATCTCATGCAAATCGGTGTAGATATACCTTTCTTTTCAATGTTCAATGTTGGTTATCAAACCCTTGGTCTCTCGTCGTGAAAACTCATCATCCTTCTCAGATAACCAATGTTGTATTTCCTTTCGAGATGGATTCCACCTCATTCTTTCCCTTCATCATTCAAAACAAAACATTTAGGTCCCATCAATGGAACCATTTCTTGTCTCGTTGTCGTACATCTATCCTACACTGGGGAGTTGATGTGTTAACCCATATTTCGCATTAAACCAAAAGGTTGACTTGTCAGTTTTTTATACAACCACCAATGTTAACGGATCCATGGGAGGATATTAAACCATGTCACAAGTCTCGAAGGAGGTGTCGACCACCAAGTCAATAATATCCCCCTCAATACCAACTGAGGTATTCAACACCAATCATTACCTTTTTCTATGATACCAATTGTTGTCCCACATTTTTCGTTAAACCAAAAGGTTGACCTGTTAGTTTCTGATACAATCGTTAAATTTAGCAGATCCATGAGAGGTTGTTAAATAATTTCATGAGTCCCGATGGAGGTGCTAACCACTAATTCAACATGATGACCTAGTGTTCATCAATATTTCACCAACAAAAACCCAAGCTGTCAACATATCAATCTTTAGTCAAGAATAAAAGAAGATCTCACACAAGATGCCATGAGAATCACAGAGACCATATAGTATTGTGTTAGATGTGAAGGGACCAATCATACAAGTAAACCTCTTGGGCCTTCATTCATTCATTCAACGATGACCCATTAACACAATAACAAGCATGAGCCATTAACACAATCATCCCTTTAACTCAGAACACACATATCAATTGACAAAGAGAATTGTGGCTTTGTAATATATTCATTAATTTTCAGAATGCATACAACAACATATTCATATCACACATGTAATTGTGCTCTTATTCATTCTACAACCATTGCATTAAGTTGTACCAAAATCTCTCTACTTATGTTCTACATAGAACTAACTCCATTAGAGACTCCTTTCAATAATTCTACATGACTCATACAAAAACTGATACAAAAATTAGACAAGACTCATACAAAAAGCATACATACTTCTTCTCCAAAAACTGGATTGTTCTCTCTTTTCCTTCTTCTACATATGCCTCTTTACTCTAGTGCTCTATTGCTTTCTTCTCTACTCCACTCTCTATAGTGATAACTAGTTCCGCATGCTTATTCTATATGCATCCAACACATCTATCCTCCTCGAAGCAAGGAAATCATAACTAACTTTCCAAACTCATCCATTATCTTTACCACAATCTCCTGAGCTATCTTTGTTCATCATTCAAGAAGATTCTTGAATAATTTTTTCTATCTCATCTTGCATGTAGTATCTTCTATATTCTTTTGCACATAGTATGACACTTGGTTGACGCACACGCCTTATACTTATGGTCAACATAGTTGTTGATTCTCTTTGCATCACACAATGTCGATATGTGCATGAAAAGATAATATGTGCATGCAACTAACATAAATCCTTGGGTGCCAACATTGTATATAATCATTCAAAATGATGAGTTAGAACTTCTTATATTTCCTCGAAAAAATGTACATTTTTTCCATTGTGGAATTTTATTCCTTCACATTGTTTCTCAAAATGTGAGCCTTTGTTTGTTTATGGAAAAAATAGGTATTGTTTTCTACATCTTACATCCATAAGCTTCGATATTTTAATCGCGAAGTGATTTCCTCATATTTAATATATTTTTGATAGGTTAGGAAGGCCACTTTCTCTTCCTCCAAGGATATGGTTGTAAATTTCTCCACTTCCATTTTTTCTTGAACGTGTTCCAATGTTTCCTTGGCTCGATGAATTTATTTAACCGAGGAGGATTGATTTTTTTTGGCCCAATCCTTAAGAGTAAGTTTCGTCATCCTTATATTTTGTTCCCATATGAATGTAAGATATCTCTCTATCCATGTGTTCCATAACTCATAAATGATATCCAATACTATGGGTTTTGAATCCATAATAGATTAAACTAGAAAGGCAGGGGACCATAATTAGGTGTATCTTAAAAATAAAGAGAAATAGGCCTATGATCAAAGGCTAACCAAGGTTTGATTCTTGAAAACATCAAGAGAAGCTTCCAAGTAATATCAATGGACAAAAAATCTATCAAGTCTAGAAGCAATATGGTGCCCTACTCTTCTATTTTTCCACATATAGCTCCCTTTCTTAAGATAGTTTTTTCGATGGAAACTCATATTCAAACAACATTTTAATGAAAGATAACTTTCAGAGGCCATTCCAAAATTTCCACCGTAGAAATAGTATAATATTACTAATTCCTCACATTAAAAAAAATTCCTTTGACATTTATTTTGAGTTTCAAGATGCATTTCTTCTCAATTTTCCCCAAAAAAAACATCAATCTTCTTGTCATTCTAAGACAAAGATCACGGATCTATCAAGAATGTTTTTCATAGAAAAATATATCAATACTTCTTTAGACCATTAGATCATTCTTTGGAGATTGAGCTCAAGAAGAAATCTCAAGAATCAGTTGGAGGTTCCATCTCACACTTCAAATGCTCAGTCGATCATCATCCAAGAAATTTTATGTGTGTCGCCCTGAAACTATAGATTTCCCAATCTTTCCTCACAAACTTGTGACCATACAAAATTGGTTATGTCATATGTTAATATTGCACTAAATTTTTTTAATTACCTTATAGTGCTACCTTGAGTCATGGAAAGTGACTAGCATGAGATAGGTATTTTACCCTATCGAGTTTCATTTGAGTATTACATCCATCACAACAAGTTCCAAAAATGCATGCTATGGAAGAAGGGAAGAACCAACCATTTTTGCCAAATATATTGTTGGGATGGAAACTCTCAAAGTGTCTGTGGAGAAACCAGGTACATATCATTAGCTCAATGTGCATAAAACCATTAACATAAACGTATATAAGGTCATTTCATGAGTGCATACAATCTCATTTTCTATTATAACTTTCTTTTTCGTGCTCATAATAACATTCTTATGTTATTAAAGGTACAATAAAAAAAATTGAACACATCAACAACATTCTCTATCTATAATGTTCTTAATTGAAGAATATAGAGTAAATTAATACATCAATAACAAAATTAGTATGGGTAAGTGATACTCTTAACTAAGATAGTATCTAAATTAGAGAATAGATTTGGAAAACAAAACACAATTATATTTTAATCAAATCACATGTTTATTACTAAAACCGCAATGTTTAGATATCTATGAGAAATAATTTGTCTATAGATTTACAAATTACTTGCATTATACAACATTGTACTACATGATGAAAATCTTAAAATTCTTAAATTTTTTAAATTCAACCTTGTAGAACACGATGAAAAGTTTTAAAATACAGATTTTAAAAAAATTCATAGTATAACCTCGAAGCATTAACTAATTATCTTACTCTTGTCAATTACTAAACAAAATTTATTTTTGAAACATTTTTTATCGGACAAATTCCTTAATTTGTTACTTCCTAAATTCGACCTTTCAATTAGCTTTCAATGTAATTAATTTTATGTTTAGCTATCTTTCAACTTAATTAATTTTCTACTGAGTTTTATTATATTATTTAGCATAAAATAATCTGTCATAAAAATTAGAATTGTCAAAGTGAGTCTTAAAAAACCTATATGAATTCAATCCACTGTGATTGGAGATGTTGTAAGAACACCAAAACAAATATTTTCACTTATGCCTAAGAATGAGTCGTGCATAGATAATCACAATCAATGTTTGATATAAACAATAAGAATGAGTCGTGCAAAGTTGACTTCATCAATTTTGGTCATGTGTTCTGAGTTGGAGAAACAACCCATGACAATTTGGATCGGATATGTTGAGCACGAAGACAATAAGTTAAGGAAAGACAATTTCTATGACCCTAAAGACAAAGATGAGGAAAGATAGTTAGTTGCTTTGACCTGAAAGTTTATGCATACAAATTGTTATAAGCCTAAATCTACTTTGAAGGTTTTCATAATCACTTAGTATAAATGATTTTCAGTTTAATTGAGTTTAAGAACTTGTTGTGCTAGAAACAATCCACCACCCCTCCCCCACCATGATTTCCTTTTATTTTTTCAACTTTATTTTCCTTTAAGTTGAAGTTATCATGGGGAACCTCCTTTTGTTTATTTTGACTTTTCAACGTCCATTTTGACTAAGACTAGGTCATTCACTCATAGAAAGTTTTCTCAAGTCACCGGCTCCAATTTTTCACTATCCTTGAACTAAACCATGCCAGAATGTGCCTCACTTTTAAATCTTCATCTAACACCAATACAAGTTGTGTCAATGGACCAAAGTCTTCCCAAAAGCAATACATCAGTGAAGGAAAGTCTTTCTGACACCGATACGACAACAAAGGAAAGTATTTACAACACCAATACATTGTCTATCAAAAGACTTTTAGACACCAATACAGAGACCCTATAGCATTGAAAACACACATGCAAGATGAGTTGGCATAATGAAATTCCTATACGATGGTTGTTTTTTTATTTGTGCACCCAAATGGTCATTCTAATCTCTTAAAAATCATATTCACTACACATTTGGTACTGTCGCAATTTGAAGTACACCTACTGTCTCTAGATAAGAAAAAAACAACTCAACTACACCTAGTTTCCCACTCACATGCTAACAGGTATGCCCTAGCCCCTTTTTATCCACATGTCTCATTCCTATTGATAAATTTACATAAGTTAAATGCAATAGAAGTAGTATGCACCCATCAACAAAACACCTCCTCCCTACCCTCTTTCACCTTTATCTTCATGTGATACACCTTTCTTGTGTACAGACACACTCAATTTTAGGGCCCCACTGAAATTTGTTTCCCATGGTTGTGTTCAAACCCCATATGAAACCCTTTTCATTTAGCTACAAGTATAAACCACAAGAGCCACCAAAAGTGCTTCTCCACTCACTCATCTCTCTATTAGATAAGCAGGAATATCATTTATACCGGTGCCATAACCCTTCCTCAAGAAAATCAATCATCATCTCAAGATACTAACTAGCCATTATGTGGATACCTTGTGGGTTGAAAATGCATTTTTCATATATAATGTGCCTTCCAAACCTAGGCTATAATGATGAGAAACGAACCCACTGCCTAGTTCTAAGAAATAATGTTTTGTTTTTGAGGTCACCATGGCTTCTTACCGGAGATCCATAAATAGTATTGTCTTCCCTCAAGATACTTCTCATCTCATAACATAATCTACAGGTATTCTAAATATTAATATGATTAATTATTTTATCGTTGAAATGCATGATTCTCAGAGAAAATCATAGCCACTTACTTAAGAAGGGGTGACAAAGACCCTATTATTGAGGTCTCATTAGAAAAATAGGAATAAGAAGAAGAAGAAGTCAACACCTAGGGCCCATTTATGATGACACCCTATGTGTCATAAACAAAGATATTAAATACCACTGGGGTTAGATTTACCATATGTTCACAAATGAGACTTTCCCAAAGTTGTTGGAGGGAGACCGAGATCTGAGCATCTACCAAATAATCAGACACTCTAGACTTTGTAGGATAGCTACACGTGTAGTGGTCTTTCCATGTGTTGAATCTTGACATGGACAACAGAGTGATATTGGATGCACAAGGGAAAGTAGTTTATTCCTTCAAACCATCAATGCTCGCAACATGCTACAAATTTTCAACTAATGAAATTGAGGTCACTTAAAATTGGGTGAAGGAATTCCTTATTAAATGATTGGACATTATGAGGAACTTGTGGGCCCCAATAAAGAAGTTCAAGATAAGGCCATATGTTGATCACCCGACAAATTTCATGAGAACTCCCTGCTAGTATGTAGTACATATGCTCTATAGGTTATATGGAGAAGAAGATTCCCAAAAATTCAGAGTATCATGGGTTTCCCTAATCCACTTTATTACCACCACTGGGTAAATTTTTAATTAGGCAAACATCCTCTCTTCTACCTTGGAAGAGGCTATATTAGTAGTGAAGCATGTGGCTATTGAGAAAAATCCAAGCTTCCATATGCCATCCTATTTCCTAGATGTAATTTGTGTGATTCATGCTTATCCAGAGATGGGTTGGGGATGGAATCCAAGTGACTACCCCATTCACGTTTATTTTCAAAATATATGGGAATAAAAATACTACATACACTACCACAAAATATGCAATAATTTTATCATTCACTTATACAAGTATTATTTTGTGCCCTCGTGCCTTGCGTTCCATATAAGGAAATGCCTATAGCCAGAAAAGTAGGGGATTGGTATGTAATGGAGCATGGAACCTACATCAAAATATAAGGTGCAACCAAGGCACCCCATCTACTCCCCAAAGTTATCCCTGATAATTTGGTTTTGTAGGAAATATTGTATTAGACTCTAGTGAATGGAGTAGGTACAACCCTCTATAGGGATAAGAAACTAACCTAGCCACACATGCCTCTCTGGGTAGTGTTTTATTGTTTTAGATATGTCGAGGAAACATGAGAAGAGGTTGACACCCTATATACCTTCTATTATAGGAAGAAAATATTCTAAAGGAATGGTTCTCAATGAGCATTGTCAAGTCTATAAATATAGATAGAGTTACAAACATGAGACTTGGGAGGAGGAAGAAATTCATAGAAAATCCAGGAATTATGGAAACATGATCTTCAATATGGGAAGCATATATCAACATAAAGGAAATGTGCAACAAAAAAGTGTATNAGTATCATGGGTTTCCCTAATCCACTTTATTACCACCACTGGGTAAATTTTTAATTAGGCAAACATCCTCTCTTCTACCTTGGAAGAGGCTATATTAGTAGTGAAGCATGTGGCTATTGAGAAAAATCCAAGCTTCCATATGCCATCCTATTTCCTAGATGTAATTTGTGTGATTCATGCTTATCCAGAGATGGGTTGGGGATGGAATCCAAGTGACTACCCCATTCACGTTTATTTTCAAAATATATGGGAATAAAAATACTACATACACTACCACAAAATATGCAATAATTTTATCATTCACTTATACAAGTATTATTTTGTGCCCTCGTGCCTTGCGTTCCATATAAGGAAATGCCTATAGCCAGAAAAGTAGGGGATTGGTATGTAATGGAGCATGGAACCTACATCAAAATATAAGGTGCAACCAAGGCACCCCATCTACTCCCCAAAGTTATCCCTGATAATTTGGTTTTGTAGGAAATATTGTATTAGACTCTAGTGAATGGAGTAGGTACAACCCTCTATAGGGATAAGAAACTAACCTAGCCACACATGCCTCTCTGGGTAGTGTTTTATTGTTTTAGATATGTCGAGGAAACATGAGAAGAGGTTGACACCCTATATACCTTCTATTATAGGAAGAAAATATTCTAAAGGAATGGTTCTCAATGAGCATTGTCAAGTCTATAAATATAGATAGAGTTACAAACATGAGACTTGGGAGGAGGAAGAAATTCATAGAAAATCCAGGAATTATGGAAACATGATCTTCAATATGGGAAGCATATATCAACATAAAGGAAATGTGCAACAAAAAAGTGTATCCATGGATGAATAAGATAGAAATAAGAACATAGAAGAATAAACCAAAGTGAATGTAGAGGCATAAGAAAAGAAAAAAAGGGAAGATGAACGGGAAACTGTAGAAATAGAAGTAGCAATAGTAGAAGAACAAGATAAGAGAAAGGAAGATGAAAAGAGAGATTCCTTAGAGAGACATAGGAGAAGAGAAACAAAGAAGAAGAAGAGAAACAAAGAAGAAGAAGAAGAGAATGAAAAGACAATAAGGCACAAGAAGAGGAACAAGGTAAAGACCCATTGGTATCGATATTTTAGAAGCCTCTTCCAGTGTACCACTAATAGAAGGACACTTCTTGTTAGGGGAATTGGGACTGGGATCATTTACACCCTCCAAGGATAGGAAAGTAGAAAATATGAACTCATTCAGAATTGACAAGGACTCAGGAAAAACCGTTCAATAGAGCACTAAAATACTGTAACATCCAGTTTTCACTGATCACATTTTCGTATCACTGATTTATTCTTTGAGGACACTTGCGTGCAAGTGATCTACCTAAACATGGTACTATATTATTAGTTGATTGGGTTTATGAGTTATAGATTATGTCATAATTGAGTATTGAAATTTATGATATGTTATTAATATTGATGTATAGCACTGACATGTATTATGATGAGGTTTCTTGAGTGTGTAGGAAACATGACACATTGAGAATGTTGATAGCATCAACAAAATTCCTTGGAATCAAGATTTAGTCAAGGAGTGGACTATTGACTTTGATTATGAGTACTTGATTTTATTATGCATGTATTATGATGATGGTTTCAATTATGCATTTCATGTATAAGAGTTATTAATATTATTTTTTTAGTGGATAAAGGCATGGAAACGCTTGCTAATCCAACTCACATATGGAGTAAAGGGGCCATACACAGATATCATATAGATTAGGGAGAGGTGTGGCAATGTCCGTGTCACAACCTAATACCATTCCCACCGTGACCTGAGATAAAGGTTAACAACAACCATTTTCTTCAGAAGTTCACGATGTCATGAGGGCGGACTGAGACAATCAGTCACGAGGATTTCTAAGGGGCGTGCAATAAGGCAGATTCCTTATTCCTTAGTAATCCCTTAGTCTCACACAAGGTCGACAAGTGGAGTATTGACTCCAAGCATCAAACGACTTCCAAACTAAGTCAAAAGCGAGCAACATAGAGAATGGCGAGTTACACCCTTGGAGCATGTCAATGCGTCTTGAAGGGAACGTCACACGATAATCTAAAACGAAAATAAATAAATGAAATGAAATTTGAAACATCTAGAGAAATTAATAAAATTTTAGAAGACCTTAGAGAATAAAATGAATACTTAGAATTTGTTAGAAAAGAGAATATAATTTTTTATTAAATTATGGACAGGAATATAAGTCTTAATGCTTATGCCTAAATAAATTTATGAAAATGTATGAATCGATTGTTCTTGGTTTATGTAACTCTAGTTTTAAAATGTTAACATAAATGGTTATCGTATCCAATAGGTCCACAATATTAGAATAGATCATGTATAAATTTTGTATAGAAACATTTCTTTAAATATATAGGTACATCAAATTTGAATTATGCTAGATGTTGAACTGGTGAGTAATGTTTGTTGTGCCACTGTGCTTGAACACTGGAGTAAAAAAAAACACTTCCTATAGATCTCAATCTCCAATTAAAATCAAAATTTCCCAATAGGGCACCCATGGATCCATATCCACTGAAGAAGATTGAGTGTGTAGGTCCTTAGGATCGAACTTTGAAAACTGCACATTTGGGTACGTCGTCTGCTCATTTTTCAGGTGACACATGTCACTCTCTTTTTTTGACACATCAGCGATTGTGACATCATATGGCCACGTCAAATCCGGGAGATTGCCATTTTAGAAGATTTTAATTCAGAGCAAACATAGTTCTCCAAACCTCTGAAGAACCGGAGCCCCGAAGTTCCAGATCCCCAAAATGCCACGTCACTCCACAGCATTTTCACTACGGGAGATTCTCAAACTCTGCATTCAGAATCTCTCGAACCCCAAAGAGTTGGAGTCTCAAAGTCCCAAAATACTAAATGATTAAAGTCTTAATCTCAGGTTAATTAGCAAGGTGTTGGTTAATGAATATGGGATTTCGATCCTCTGGGAGATATGTATACTTTGCACTCCCAAGCTCCTGAACGTCGAATTTACGAAGTGGCTTATCCTACTTTATTGCATATTTTGAGGTTTTTAAATGGCTCCATACCAAGAATGTTGAGCCAATCAAAGGAATCATATTGCTTGTCTGATAGAATCTTGGTAATAGTCAACAGGTACAGAACTAAAGCTTCAGATCCAAACCATGCAACACCATAATTGAGAATTAGAGAAACTACACGCCTAGACTGCAGAAGGAATAAGAGAGACTCCAAAAAAGTGCCAAAATACTTTCTTCTTCCCCCCAAGAGATAAATTGAAGAAGAACGTTGCCAACACATCCAGTTATCTCCCAGTGGCCTCCAATAACGCGTATGGATGCCAGTGCTCGATACAGAACTCAGTTTTGTCACTCCTAGTCATTTTATGTCAAATCTCAGTTCACTCCAGCATGTGCATCAGTCTAGTTTCATTGCTAGTAGCAGTTTTTCGTTGTTTAAAAGTTCAAGATTGTTTAGATTAAGTTAATAAGTGGTCTTTTATGTGTGATAAGAACCATTCCTTTTTTATCAATTCATGCTCTAAGTATACATCAATATACCCCAACATTGTTTTAGTTAAGTTAATAAGTTTTTTTAGAACTTGTAGTGTAGAGTTAAGCCTCAGTCCCACTGGAAGAGAGCCTTCATAACTCTGATAAATATGCAATTTTTGTATGTTTTGAGGGTTTGGTTTTTGGGAAAAAGAAGATCAATACATCAGCTGGACAAGCATGTTCCATGCATGGATTAAATCTCTCTACCTGGTGAATATACTCTTGATGATAGTGTTTTTTTCCAAATCTACATGTGTTTTTATCTTATCTTGAATGATGGTTTTTATTTGTCCGAAGTACATTTCATTTCCTTTAGCTATTGTATAACTTGTCTTTATTATATGTAACCTGTGAAACATCAAATGTTGTGGTGAATATTTGTTTTTATTGCAACATGTGGGATTATTTGTGTTTTTAATACATGTTTAATGTCTTGAAATGATATTTTAAGTATTAAACTTCTTGCAGTAGATTATTCATTGAGTGGTTTGTTGTTTCCCTTCATTTCTTACCTCTATTATTTCACTTTTTTTTCATTTGTGTGCCACCATCCAAGGAGGACTCTCATCCATATCATTTTTCCAACCTACCATTGATCCAGGGGATCAAATTTTGCTCAATCAAAGTGCTCAAAATCGCTTCAAATCGAACGGGTACGTAGGCCTTGTCATCACAAACCCAACGCAATTCGAACAGGTTCAAACAGACATCGGATGAGTGAGATATCGTGTTCTGTTCAAATTGCCAAACAGGCAAAAATTTGTTGACTGTACATTCCGTACAGATGATGAGTTGGCAGGGTCGTACGCTGATGTGGCAGGTGCTAAGTTGGCAGAGCCATACGCTGACGTGGCAGGTGTTGAGTTGGAAAACAGTTAGCATTCATGAGGACGAATCAGATTCTGACACGTGGCACACTTATGGCAAATGGTTTGGTGCCACGTGGCCCAGGCGTGGGCTGCCACATGGCACCTTGGGTAGTGGTTAAAAGTTTGTGGAGTCTGTAGGACTCCACCACTCGACCTCCGGGCAGGGTTAAAGCCTTGGGAAGGGCCGTCCAACCAGCGCGCCCACCATATGATTCTTAACATATAATGTTTTTAAAACTATATGAATTGAACTTTGGGTTATTTCGGAGCGGGTCCGGGCTGGGGCTTAGCCCCAACCCACGGTTTTGTGTGTTTTCATATGACCATGTCTTTTAATGCACGGAGTTATTACACCATGCAACGATTAAACCAAACGCGTTGACACTTGTCACTTGCTCATACGCGTGGGGAAAATGAGTCTTTTTGGTGTGCGGGGACGTGGTCACATGGCCCATGCACCCAATGCCTCTGCGATTAGGGGGCTAGGTTCCCTAACCATTCTACAGTTGCACGCATTTTGCGGTTATGTGCGTGGTGCTGGCTTTAAGCACAGAAAAATGCGCAGAGGCTAGGTTGGACACACAGAGGTGCATTTTGGCGAACCAGAGACAGCAAGTTTGAAGAGGAAACTTCCAGGAAACCTATCTTCAATTTTTGACCAAATCAGGTGCCAAAAAAGCCCAGCTAGGGGTTTTTGGACATTCTGAAGCCATTGGAGCCATCTATTTGGCATTTTGAGCATTGTAAAACACATATTTTAGCACTTTGAACAAATAATATAAAAGATCCATTGGAAGCTAGACTAGGAGATGTAACCCAAGAGAGGGGTGAACTCCTTTATCATTTGTTGTGTTATGTGTTTTCTGTTCACTGTTATTTGTTGGTTATTATCTGCATCTTGAATGTGTAATTTTCTCTAAAATTTATGTTTGCAAACTGATCCTTTTGCATAAGCACACTTAACTAAAATTTTGCAAAATATTTCAAGAATACAAGCCTTTATCATTTTTAGATCAAGTTGGTATCAGAGCATAGGTTTTTAAAGGCTTGATTATTTGCAAGTGTTTGTTTTTTGATGCTCACAAGGTTGAAACTCACAAGAGGAGAAGGTAAACTTGTAAAACCAAGTTCTCATCCTTCAAGAAGAAAGACTATACTATCACCTCAAGTTTCAAGGAGGCATTCACCAAGTATGGCTCATGAAGAGAGTCATGAAAATTTCCCTTCAGAAGATGAAGATCTCAGAAAGGCTTTCATGGGTATGAGAGAAATGATATGAATGGTGTCATGATTACTCTCATGGATATGGTAATGCCTTTTGGACTTTGTGATGCTCATGCTACTTTCATGAGAGTTATGAATGGTGTCTTAAGACCTTTTCTTGATGATTGTGTTATTGTCTACTTGGATGACATTTTGATTTTTAGCAAATCTCGTGAAGAGCATGTTATGCATGTAAAGCAAGTTTTAGATGTTTTGAGAAAAGAAAAGTTGTTTTTGAAGATGTCTAAATGTGAGTTTGGAAAAACCTCACTTATTTACTTGAGGCATATTGTTGGTGGAGGAGAACTGAAAATTGATCCCTCCAAGGTCAAATTCATATTGGAGTGGCCCAAGCCCAACAATGTGACAGAGGTAAGAAGTTTTTTGGGAGCAACCCAATATTGGAGAAAGTTTATTGCTAACTTTTCTTCAATTGCATCTCCATTACATNCATTCTAACCATGTTGAGGAATTGGATTACCATGTGCATGATAATCTTTTGTATCATCTTGGCAAGCTATGTATTCCACAGGGTGAAAGAATCAACATAATAAGAGAAGCTCATTCTTCTCTTATTGCTGGTCACTTTGGTGTGGGCAAGACGGTGGCTAATTTGCAAAGGTATTGTTATTGGCCTAAAATGAATGAAAGTGTTTCAAGATATGTTAGAGGATGTTCGTTATGTGCTACAAGAAAATCTAACAATAGAAAGTTGGGTTTGTATACTCCACTTCCGGTTCCTTCTCGTCCTTGGGAAAGCATTTCCATGGACTTTGTAGGAGTTCTACCTATGTCTAAAAAAAATCATGATTATCTTTATGTTGTGGTTGATCATTTTAGAAAAATGTGTATTTTGATGCCCTGTAAGAAGCAGGTTACAGCTGAGCAAACGGCACAAATTTTCTCTCAGCATGTTTGGGTACATTTTGGGTTGCCTAAATCTATTATTTCTGATCGAGATTCTCGATTTATTGGGAACGTTTGGTCAAGTTTATGGGCACTCATGGACACCAAACTAAAAAAAAAGCACATCTTTTCATCCGCAAACCGATGGTCAAACAGAAGTGGTCAATAGAACAGTGGTGCATCTTCTTCATGGTTATTGCAACAAGCATCCTAAACTTTGGGATGAGTATTTACACTACATTCAGCATGCTTACAACCGAGCTAAGAACTCTTCAACTCAAACATCGCCATTTGAAGCATGTTTTGGCTATTTGCCCAAATTTCCTTTAGATTTTATCTTTAGGAAAGATATTGCTATTGATGGTCAATATGACATTGATAGGGCAGAAAAGTTCATTGAACAAATTCAGTTGATACATCAAATGGTACAAGAACAGTTGGAAAAGAGTCAAGCCAAGTACAAGACAAGACATGAAAAGCATCGTGTTGATCACAGTTTCCAAGTTGGAGATGAAGTTTGGCTTTACATTAGCAAGGAGAGGCTTAAAAGAGAAGGTAAAAAACTGAAACCAATTAGATATGGGCCTTTCAAGGTTCTCGAAAAGATTGGTAACAATGCCTTCTGTTTGGATTTGCCTCCTTATATGCAAATGTATGCAGTTGTCAATGTTGAGAATTTGAAATTGTATGAGCCTCCTTTGATTGATGATCAAGGAGAACATGTTCAGATTCCTTCTATAGATGATTTCTCACTAGAATATCTTATAGAACTGCATGAAGACACAATCCTTGATAGAAGGATGAGGACTTCAAAATGGGGAAATGTGGAATATCTTCGAATTGGTCTTAAAGGCACAAATCCAAGCAAAGCCAAGTGGATTGAGGTTGGAAAGGTGAGGAAACTATACCCTCATCTTCAGATAGACTGAAAGTAGACTTTTGGAGGCCCAAAAGCTTTCCAATGGGGAGGTGTGATCTAAGGGATCAAATTTTTCTCAAAATTCAAAGTGTTCAGAATCGCTTCAAATCGAATGGGTGTGTAGGCCTCGTCGTCACGAACCCAATGCAATTTGAACAGGTTCAAACGAACATTGGATGAGTGAGATATCACGTTCTGTTCAAATTGCCAAACAGGCAAAAATTTGATGACTGTACAGTCTGTACAGATGATGAGTTAGAAGGGTCGTACGCTGACGTGGCAGGTGATGAGTTGGCAAAGCCATACACTGACGTGGCAGGTGTTGAGTTGGCAGACAGTTGGAAGTCATGAGGATGAATCAGATCCTGACACATGGCATACTTATGGCAAATGGTTTGGTGCCACGTGGCACAGGCGTGGGCTGCCACGTGGCACCTTGGGTAGTGGTTAAAAGTTTGTGGAGTCTGCAGGACTCGACCATGCGACCTCCAGGCAGAGTTAAATCCTTGGGAAGGGCCACCCAACCAGCGCGCCCACCATATGATTCTTAACATATAATGTTTTTAAAACTATATGAATTGAACTTTGGGTTATTTTGGCGCGGGTCCGAGCTGGGGCTTAGCCCCAACCCACAGTTTTGTGTGTTGTCATATGACCGTGTCTTTTAATGCACTGAGTTATTACACCATGCAATGGTTAAACTAAATGCGTCGACACTTGTCACTTTCTCATACACGTGGTGAAAATGAGTCTTTTTGGTGCGTAGGGATGTGGTCACATGGCCCATGCACCCAATGCCTCTGCAGTTAGGCGGCTAGGTTCCCTAAACGTTCTATAGTTGCATGCATTTTGCGGTTATGTGAGTGGTGTTGGGTTTAAGCACGTAAAAACGCACAGAGGCTAGGTTGGACACACAGAGGTGCATTTTGGCGAACCAGAGACAGCAAGTTTGAAGGGGAAACTTCTAGGAAGCCTATCTTCTTCAATTTTTGGCCAAATCAGGTGCCGAAAAAGCCCAGCTAGGGGTTTTTGGATGTTCTGAAGCCATTGGAGCCATCTATTTGGAATTTTGAGGATTGTAAAACATATATTTTATCACTTTGAGCAAATAATATAAAAGATCCATTGGAAGCTGGACCAGGAGATGTAGCCCAAGAGAGGGGTGAACTCCTTTATCATTTGTTGTGTTATGTGTTTACTGTTCACTGTTATTTGTTGGTTATTATATACATCTTGAATGTGTAATTTTCTCTAAAATTTGTGTTTGCAAACTGATCCTTTTGCATAAGCACACTTAACTAAAATTTTGCAAAATATTTCAATAATACAAGCCTTTATCATTTTTAGATCAACCATGCTCTTGTCTTGGTAAAACCAACCCTCTAACTGATCAAAAAAATAAAAAAAAACAATTAAACTTGAGGTGGCCTAGCTCTGCCATTTAGCAGTCAGGTGAAAACTTTAGGACCAACAATTCCTATATTGTGGTTGGAAGTGGTAAAAAATGTTCATACTGATTCAACCCCCCTCTCAATATTCCAACAATTTCCCTATGGTTAGGGATGAGGATAACTTGAAAATACCTAGGAAATATATTATATACAAGTATGTTATGAGGTAGGATGTTGTTGAGTACTTGTGAAACATTGATTTTGATGGTTCTCAGATGAACAAAAATTCTAAGAAAGTATGGAGAAGGTTATACAATTTTCAATCCCTATGGAATAATGATTTAGGCTTGGGGTGACAAGAACAAGTAACATTGGTTGTTCATGTCTATGGTTGGGAGGAACTGGTTCTATATTCAGTTTTTTTCCAGATATTGAAGCAGGCTCAGATATGTTTTTTTATTTATCTATTTTATGTTTATGATTTAGTATATTATAATAGGTAATGAATGTAAAATTTACAGTGTTGTTACAGTAGGGAATGTTAGAGAAATTTTATAGTTTTTAAGTATTTAAATATTGTGTTCATTTATCCTTGAACTATTGGCAGAAGATTACACTAAAATTTCAAAGGAATATTTCCACCTTGAAAAGAATATTTTGTATATTCATTGCAATAAGAAATACATAAAAATATAAAAGAGAATGTAGGTTGTTATAGTTGTAAAGAAATGATCAATATTGCAGTGAGAAAGAAAAGAATATCATATCTCTTTTATTTTTAAATAGACTTAAATGTATAAAAGAAGAAATCTTGGAAAACTTAAAGAGATTATTGGATAGAATTGCAAGAACACAGTTATACACAGTAAAGATAATGTAAAATGATTTTTTATATAGTATATTTTTATGTGCATTGATTTCATTTCAAATAGCTCGTTCAAAGATAAATACAAGACTGCATCTATGTAAGACCCATGTTTCCCCCAACTTGTAATTACTCATGATTAATGATTTCCATTCCATGGCATGAAAACAATGTAAATGTATTATTGTTTAATTGTAACTGCTAACAGCTGACTGTGGGGGTGAATCCTTGAGTAATGGCCATGATACCACTAGAGGAAGGAGTTAGGGAACATAGAGAAGGGTTCATCATTCTAAGATGACCCAATCCTCCTTGCTAAAATATTTGATTTGGAATAATAAGCCTTAAAAGGATTGGTGCTTGAGAAACCAACCACCTCAATGAATGTAAGCATGGAGGGATTTGTTGAGACAGAAGTAAGTTGTCATCAAAAGGTACTCAATGTACCATTTCACAACCCTGAGGTGGACCCGAGTTCCTTCTAACAAAAGGAAGGGGAGAGGTTGAGAACTTAATAGATTTCATGTAGGAGATGTAGGAGGATATAGGAAAGGGAATGCATGAGTGCGTGAAATAAGCTCATGTTCAGAAGGATGGCCTAAAATGAAGGATGCGAGAGTGTGCAACAGGGATATGCATAGAATAAGAACTCAAGGAGAGTTCGGGCATCGAAGGAAGAAATATATTGTGAGAGAATGCATGGGTAAGTGAAAATAATTCCCTGGTGATATCATGGCTTGGCATGAGGGTAGCCTACTATCGAAGTGACTAAGCACACAGAGCCTATGGTTGGGTGGAAAGGATAACACGCACAATCAATTGGCTTGTTATATCTTGTGAAGATATAAGTATCTCATATACTTTGTGTAATAGAATTAATTGTGTGGTTGCATGCATGTAAGTGTATTGTGAATTTGTATGCATGGTTAATAGTGTGAATATTTATTCCTTGATGAGTCCTTGAACTTGAAATAAAAAGGGAAACTGTATGGTTGGTTGTATCCCTTGGTTGTACTCATGAATGGTTAGGATTGTTGAAGGATTGAACTACTATAGTATTGTAAGTGTCATTGTGGCTATGTGTGTGTGTGTGTGTGTGTGTACATATATATCTTGAAACTTGTTAAGCCTTGAAAGGGTTCAGAGAAACCCTCGTGAAATTCATTAAGTCCCAAACCAAAATGTTAAGTCGTAGAAAACTATTTTTTTTTCCTCGGAGGATCGTGGTTGTCGATTTGGCACGATGGTTAGATATAGACCCTCGATCAATGTAGGAGAAGGATTAAATATTTATCGTCGATCTGGAAAGATAATAGATCCAAGTCATTCATCACAAGATACCATTCAAAGTAAGTTGTTTTCCTAGAGGAAATGCACTCTGAAGGAGGGACTCTGAGGGCATATATGGACCGTTGATCAGAACCCAAGAAATATTTGATCCTAGTCATTCATCGGAGTAGGTTATGATGCCAAGAGACATTATATTTTGATTCAATGATAGTCATTGATCTAGCAGAGGATTGAACGATGAGATGATCTCGACCGTTCATTATACTTGGTAGTCAGAGTGGCGAGGATGTTGGCATGGCATCTAGAACATGTTTAAAGATAATATGTGTCAGTACCTAATTTCTCAAGTAGTCGAGGATGGGACCCTATTGGAATAAACCCTTTGGAAGGTCACCTTAATCGTCAACTATTGGATTTGAAGGTGGATAGATATATATCATTAGTCATAGTAGTACATGGTTAGGTCGAGACGAGACTCCAAACTGACTAGAGCCATCGATCCATTGGAGGATGGAGGTATCAAATCTACCACTGTTGGATCTAGCTGCCATTATATTGGGTGAACTCTGTTGAAAAGAATTGGTCAAAGTGGACTTTCAGAGGGAACTCTCGAGCGGTCGTAGATAAACTCTAAAAGAGAAACTCTAAGGTTGAGTATGGACCATAGATATGGAATTATGAAAGTTTAACCTTATCCGTTGATCATCGAGGGGTCCCACTTAGCAGGCCAAGGTGGAAGAGCGTGATGGTGTTGACTAGGAGCGCCATCATGATGATGCATGTCGATAGTTGATCGGTTGATGGGATGAGCACAAGTCTAGATGGATAGGAGAACCTGTAGACCATTGATCAAATATCAATCGTTGGTCAAGGGAATCATGAAAACATCTATGTCATCCATCACAGTGAGTCCTTTAGAGTAGTTTGGTTCACGGGAACGAAAATAATATAATGGGAGAACTTCAAAAGGAGATCTAAACCATTGATATGGCATGAACGAAGGATATCTGGACCATTGATTTATCATGATCAGAGGAAATCTGAAAGGATATCTAGACCATTGATCTCCTACCAAAGGGGTTAAGAGGTTGACATGGATGGTGCCACATTTCAAGCAAGGGTTGTTCCACATGTCACCCCAGGTGGAAGGAAATGGCAGGGCCACATGTCAGGACATATGGCAGTTAGTGTGTCCTAAGGGATGACACGTGTCAACGGTGATTGGTTGATCAGGAAAGAGCGGGCACCAATGGGTGTGGAGGTGACCTTTGATTCAATTATCAAATGTCATATCCATAGGCCGAGATATTTGGGCATTTCATCGGAGTTTGAAAGGTTATCAAGGTTGTGTCATCCAAAAATGTTGATGATGATAAAGGTGTCAGAGAAATAACGAGAGTCGTTGATTTGCGTAAGAGCGTGGTGAGGTGACGGTCGTCAATATATGGTAGGTCACACATGTTCAATGTAAGAGTTGGTTAGGACAGGAAATATCTCCCTGCTAGTTGGGATCACCAACAAAGTCAGAGTCATAGGATGCTCGGCTCTAGGACCGTTGGATCGAGAGGAGTCCCAATACGGGATCATCATCAAAACTTTTAGTTTTGGGGTGTTTGAGTCTCTATGGGAGTAAGTCCCCAACGACGACAAAGATAGGTCAATAGATTGGGTGCGTGAACTCAATGTTCATGGTGGCATATGCCACATTGGATGACAAAAGTATTAAGAGGCCACGTGGAAGTGAGGTGGCTTTGGGCCAATGAAGGCCTGAGAACTTTGGAAGGCCATAAATTTTGAATTCGATATCGTAATTGGGCATACTTATAGTCATTGGAAAGATCTTGATGAGCAGGAGATATTGGTGCCCTCGAGAATAGGCCTCGAGATGTCTAAGAAGAAGAGAAATTTTAATACCCCATCCCTTAAAAGGTACTTAGGGGGTTGGGTGTCTTACAAAGTGGTATCAGAGAAGGCTACAACACTAGGCCTGGATGTGCCAGATATCAATCAAAGGAATGGTATAAATATAAGGTAGATATGAGCCTATTTAAAAGAATTTCTTTGTGTTAAAATTTTATTTATTATATTCATTAACTCCTTGAGGAGAAGAACTGCAAATTAAAACTATCATATTGTTTTAAATTCTTGCAATATAAATCTTAACATGATGACTGCATTAGAAGGATTAAATTATTGACCTGGTGGAGTCATGGTTATTCATACAAAAGTGGGTATGTGTTGATAAGCACTTAGGGTAATACCTAAATGTGAATGACCAAAAATGGTTGAACCATGTTATAAAGATGCATGAGACCCGAGAATGGATGAGTTGAGTTGATTTTCTCAAGTGTAATGATTATCTCTCCACCGGATAGATAGAGCCTCTTACATTTGTGGTGATTATGTATGTAATGGATAAGACCATTACATAAAATTTCCTTGTGGTTAAAGGAACTTAGTATGGATTGATAGAATCCTTAGCAGTAATAATTATTTCTTAAATAAAATACTAAACGATGTATATGGAATTCCTCATGATCAAAGGACTGATGGAAAATTTGTAAGGTCAGTTTACTTGAGTTGTACTAAATAAAAATTATTGTTGGAATAATCTAGTTAAGCAAAAGAAAAAGCAGTCCTTTGGATTATTGATGGTCCTCGGAAAGAGGTGAAATAGCTTGATTATATGAGACATTTTATGAGCTCGTGGCTGTAAAAATAAATGTATGCATGCCTATCGATTTGAGTATTTACTTATGCATGGAAACATAACATGTGAATGTGTTATAAGCATGTATGTAACATGCAAATAGGCATCCTATAACCTATAGTGGGTTGTAATGTGTAGTTTGTTGATGGACCAATTTGGTCAATAACGACCTAATGTTAGAAGGAAAGTTGAAAAGATGAATAAAAATGCTAATAACGATGCTTTCATACAGTCTAATGAATATAGGACTATAAGGATTAATGAGAGACTGATACAAGGTATGATTAAGGAAGTGTTGGAGAATTTTTAGATGACCAATGGGTCATATTGACATCCAGAGGTGGATGGTAGCCATATGGATATGGCTTGGTATAGTCAACTAACAGTAAGAAGGAATTTAGGAAAATATTTCCTTTGCAGATGTCTGGTAACTAAGAATCGTTTGAGGCATGAAGAGAAGCTAGATCGGTTGCCTTGTTATCTTGGGCACTGTGGATATTTCCCATATTGTAATTCTGGGTTGTGGAATATTTTTATAGCAATTGAGGCAAGAGTGTTTTCTTACTGGTTGTTGTCATGTAGAAAGGGAAACATAATTATGACTATGCCTATGAAACTTGTCATTTGATTGGTTGTAAACTCTCAATAGAGAAGGATGATACTGAGATCAAATAACTAAATAGGAATGATATAAAAATGTGAAAGTGATGCACATGTATGATGTATGAGTGTATGTATGACTTCTTGATCAAGGAGGCAATAAGTCAAGGAGAGTGCTTAGCTAGAATGGATAATTCCATGGATGCATTGTTGACCCTATGTTGGAGGGTCTGAGTATCTTGTTTAGATAATAACTGGAGGAAGTATGTAATTCCTCAGAAAGAGCTAATATGAAATGATAAAAGAGCAAGAATCAAGCATGACCTTTTTGTTGGTTGTTATATTGTAAAGAGGGCAGCCTAAGTATAATCATATATGTGAGATTGGTCATGTAAATGACCATGAGCTCCCATCAAAACTGGATGATGTTAAATAAATGTGAATGAATGAGGTAAAAAGGTGCAAGTGATGCACATATATATATATATATAAGGTATATTATGATTGTTTGATCAAGTGGGTATGAGGCAAGGAGTGTGCTTTCCTATATTGAATAATTATATAGAGGCATACTTGATTCTGTTTTAAAAAGTATGATGATTTTGTTTGAATACTATCTTGAGGAGGGTGTACTCCATTCCTCAGGAAGATCTAGTGTAACTCGTTTAAAGAATAAATGAGCAAGGATGCTCTGATGATATGATAGAAGACAATATGAATATGCCTTTGAGGATTGCATGGGAATGATTGTGAACAATCATGACTGAAATGATTTAAATCAGCGTTCAATGTGGAAACTGTGAACTGTTCCAGTGGTGGACACACACAACATGTTAATGCATGTGATTAAGTGCATAGAAGCATATATTAAAAGCAAGTTGTTAACATAGGGGTGGAAGGTGCGGGGGGAGTCATCTATGATTATGACGGACAAAAGGTAGTTGACTTTTCCTGGGGTTTGGGGAAAAATACCAACAACAGAGCAGAAACTCTAGCAATGTACATGGGTTTAAAATTA
>ML801203.1:294182-331920 GCA_009831015.1 Picea engelmannii
CACTACCAACCTTCCTAACCTCTTAACTCAACAAAAGTATGGTGATCTTGGAAAGCTTCTCTTAATGCTTTTCGAGCACAGAAACAAAATTCTAAAGAATCACAAGTAATTACTTACCCTCTTAAGGTCTGATAGACCAATTAAGTCTTAGTGAATGTTAATCATCATCATCATCATCATCAATTGAAGTATTTACGAAATGCAAAAGCACTTGAAGTAATCAATATTAAGGGAAAGAATCATGAGAGTTAATTGAGTATAATTTAATACATTACTTGAACCATTTAATAATTAATTATTCTTCTATTGTGGTGGCACATTTAAGTAGAGAATTTATGATCAGTGAAATGTCAATTAAAGTATAATGGGTTATCAAGACATTTATATTTGCATATTGTAATACTTCCCATAGAAACTATTACTAAATATTATTGGCTTCATATGTATTATATAATATGAATTCTTTAGATTCATTGTGTATCCTTTAATGTGATTCAACACTTATGATGATTATCATTTAATACTTCGTAACACGTGATATATTCAACCTAGATTAACATAGGTTAAAACTAACATCATTCATTAATAATTTGTAATACATTGTATATTCAACGTGTACTCAAATAAGTTTAAAACTAACATCATCCATTAATTAACAAATGAATTATTTAATTCTTTTAAAAATTTGTCTTCTTTTTCATAAATCATATACTTTTCAGAAATCATATACAAAATTCCTCTTTTTCTTTATATTCCATAATAAGGTAATTATAGACTTAGGTTTTATTTTCTCTAACTAACCAACAAATTATTATTTCCTTTAATTAAGATTCTCTTGAACTGAATCTTAAACATAAACAGAAAGTTATTTTTCCATTACATTATATAACAATGCAGGTCACATTACTTCAATCATCAGTTTTTTTTTTTCCAAGAAAAAATTATCTCAAATTTATATAGAGTATAAATTCGTTTACAAAGTCAGCATCAAGCTGTGACTATAACAGTACTATTCTGAAACCCTTGCTCAGAAGCAAAACAAAATAAAAAAACAACCCTACACAACACGCAGGCTGTATACAAGTGAAGCCATATACAAGGCAGTAAAAACCAGACTAGATAAAAAGCAAAACCAGTAGCTGCACGCCCACAATAGGACCTCGAAGTGTTTGATCAAACACAGCACGCCGCATCAAAACCTCAAAGTATAGACCAAAACACCACACGCCCTTAAAAATGGACCTCAAAGCACTGGTCCATACCCTCAGGAAAGAACCAGAATGAGAAACAAGAAAAACAACGGAAATGAGGCACCGAACAGCAACAGCAGAAAAGGATCGAAATCCGGCCGCAGATAGGCCCCTCGCGCCCTCATGGCGCTCCACGCAGCTGCCCCCACTGCAGCCAATCGAAACTGAACCGCCGCCGATCATCACCCCACCGCGCAAATACCCACAGAAACCTCAACCAGACCGCAGCGAAACGCCCTGCAGGCCTCGATGTCGACTGAGAAATACTGTAGCCGCCTCCCACATGCCCACTCTGGACTCGCCCGCCCGCACAGGAATGGCGTAAGCCGCCTCCCACACGCCCACTCTGGTCACGCCCGCCCGCACCAGCTTCACCACGAAGAAAAAACAGGGATGCGGCTAGCAAGACCTAGCCGCAGAGCCCCCCTACTTCAATCATCAGTTATTGCTAAAGTTAAATATGAAATGCAAATATCAAATACAATATAGATATAGTCATATGGTATATATCACCATTCTCGTAACTCTTTTTCATCCTCCTACAGAATATAGCATGAAGAAGATAATAAAAACGAATGAAAGTATAGCAAACCAAATAAATGTAAAATCCCATATGTAAAATCCCATATTTTGACCTTAGACAATCCCATATTTTGACCTTAGACAATTAGAATTTTGATTTTATTCATTTTGGTAATTCATTGATTAGTAACTATTTGGATTTAGTTAAATGATATAGACATTTGAGATGTGTATATCTGGACCTATTTGTGTGTTGCATAATGCTACTTTTATTGTTATATATTAATAATTATGATAGTTATGAGAATGTTCAAATGTGCAAATTTAAATATGGAAGTTTGGTACATTGATACTAGTTCAAGTTCTATTGTGAATGCATAACAGATGCAAGGCATGATAAAATAGACATGCATTTCTTAATTCAATGTCAAAACAGATATGGATCTTTATATGAAAAAATGATGTATATGCATGGATATGAGTTATTGATGAACTAACCTACAGGTTGATGACCTATGTGATAAACAAATGATTATAGAGTTGAGGTAACTTAGATGACATAGACATCAAGTAGATAGTGTATCCTATAAGTTGCACTTGTTATTTAATTTATGATTCGAAATATTTCTACGATCTATGGTAAGTGTGGTTTTGACATGATGCACTACTTGCCCAGAGTGGTTGTTTGATGACGTGACTTTAAGAATAGTGGTTGCACAGTATAGTTCAATATAGGGTGTTGACTCTAGTTTGATTAGGAGGGGTGGAGGTATTTCCCACCGTATATCCTCTAAAACCTAGAGTCGTGGGAGGGTTGTGTGAAGTCATGCTCCCCTAGACGTGTGATGGCGACTGCTAGTTGTCTGTTGGGGAAGCTTGGTCGAGATGTATGACACTTCCGCTTACGGGTTCTATTTGGAGTTAGGTCAATATAGTTGACACTTCAGCTTAGTCCAACAGAGGAAAGGATATGATGAAATATGGAAATAGGTTAGGAAGGAAGGATGTTTCAATGTTAGTTGAGAATATTGATTAGGGATTAGAGATGCCACTATTGTTTACTCACTTGGTTCCTACCATGTTTAAAACCCTCTTTTGATTTCCTATTGATATTTTAAGTGTGATAATGAGTTATTGATGAATTGGTGTAATTTTGTTTGTTAAGATTATGAAATGATGCATTATTTGATCTGTTGTCCTACATGTCTTAGTGTGATCATATAGGAACTATGCACTAGAGACAATGGTTGTTTATCGTTAGTACATGCATGAGATATGTGTCTGCTAGCTACGCACACATACCCTACACATGTACACTAGTTAAAGTAGATTATTAACTATTTAATTGAATGTTCATTGATTATGTAAATTATATTGCATACAAAATATCGAGAAGCATTAAATACCTTCTTTGACTTTGATTGATGGTTGGTATGATGAATTAAATGAGCATGGTGGGTTGTCGTGTACATTTTGGGGAAAATTGTCAAATTGCATTTATTAGCTAGCATGAAAAGAAAGACTTTGCATTTTATTTATTGTTGTTTAATGCAAGTCATTGATACTTTAGTTTTATTTTAATCTTTTCCCAAAAATCTAGGTAAGGGAGGTTGATAGATAATAATGAGGGTGGTTGATGAGACTTGGGGAAGTGTGTATGGAAACTTGATAAATAGGGAGAAGAAGTAGTGAGGAAGGGAGGATTGAGAGGTTTGAGCATGATGAGAGGTTGTGAAATTNCTAGGTAAGGGAGGTTGATAGATAATAATGAGGGTGGTTGATGAGACTTGGGGAAGTGTGTATGGAAACTTGATAAATAGGGAGAAGAAGTAGTGAGGAAGGGAGGATTGAGAGGTTTGAGCATGATGAGAGGTTGTGAAATTCTTGGAAGATATAATTCCCATGATAGTCTTCTTAGAGCATATGTGCTTCGTTGTTCTTGGAGTCATGGGTACAGAGGGCCAAGAAACTGAAAGGTTTCTTGGATCTAGGAAGTCGGCTAGGCTCCTAGTTGGCTGGGAGGATTCCGTAGTTTCCCTCTGGGCAAGTGGGAAAAGAAAATGGGAAAAGAATGCTTGGAAACACTCTCATACTACTAGCAAACTACATTGCAACTAATGAGCTTCAACAAACCATGGAGAAGGTATTTTTTAGTGGTATTTGTTATACTTTTGTTTTAAGTTTTAAATATTAGAGTTAACATATTACTAAATTCATTATATTATTAACAGTTATCATTGAGAAAATGTAAAAGAATTATGAAAATGAAAATCAATGAACTTATGTTAAAACAAAGTTTTTATTTATTTATTTATTGCATACGTATTTAATGAGTGATTAATTGTCTAGCATCCTAAATGGGTGTTACAATAAAGGAATGAGAATTCAATAAGGAAACAAGGAATAGCTCCAACAGTATTGTACATATCCTATACAACAATAACACACTACAATTATTCATTGTAGAGATCCCATCCAAGATTTAGATATATGTAAGGATATTATACACGTCACGTAAGAGATTAAAATTTTTTGTAACTTATAACTATACTGTAACTTGTAAATTATAACTATAGCTATATGTGAGAGGCGTATAGCTATTAGAAATGAGCACATTTCATATGTTTTTAATCCTTAATCCATTTGTTATGGACATGATTAAATATGGATAGAATATTCTTAGTCGTCAAAATAAATAAATGGTTGTGATTTAAACTATTAACTTCCTTGCTATTATAGAGGCATCGGTTTATGTGTGTTTAATTTTTAATTTTACTTAATCATACTTAAAAATTATTGTGGTGGCTAGCTAATTGATGTGTGGGTGATTAAAAAAGATTAAGGTATTTGACATAAAGTGGTATGGAGAACTATAGCCCAACCATTAAATATTACCCATACATAGGTTTTAGTAATGCCCCAAGATTTTAGGTTTTTTATTGTTTAATATTACCCATTCAGTAACACTGCACATTTTAGATTTTAGGTTTTTTTTTTACTCTGAGTGGGTGTCTGGTGCAATGTGTATGTTAAGCTCATTGCTTCTCTTACTATGAGTGGGTGTGGGGGCAACATGTATGTGAAGCGACGTGTATTTGAATAGAGTGTGGATGAAGAGATCCATGGACCACAAATATTATGAGAAGGCCATGGAAATTGAACCTTGCAATCACCCTCTTGTCAGATAATATGCAGAGTTTGTTTCGGACGAGCTTGGGGATATGAAAAAGGCCTAGGAGATTTACGTGGAGATGTTGTAGGAATTCCCAGGAATGCATTGTAGGAATGCCATTATTTATTTACTTACTCGTTAAGTTTGTTTGTCTAATATATTTCTCTCTTTCATATTTCTTCTTTGAAACTCTAGGATAGAATGTTTGTTGTAGTTCCATTAATACTAACATTTGTTACATGTGCTAAATCATTCATGCGTTGATACTGGCCTTTGTTACATGAGTTAAATCAATCATTCCCTAGTACTCTCCTTTGTTACATGCGTTAAATCAATAAGTTTATTGCTAATATTATCCTTTGTTATATACCAATAAGTTTATTTGTTACAAATATTCTCCTTTATTACATCTGCTAAATCAACTTTGTTACAAATACTATGGTAAATCAAATTTACTAAAAGTATTGTCCTTTGTTCAATAGATATTAGATATTTGAAGCATAGCTGAAATAAAACCATAGTTGTAAGTTTACTTGCAATGCATGCCAAATCAATTTATCAATCTAGAAAGGGAAAATCATGTGCATCTTTAGCTTGAATGAATACCATCTAAATATAGCTTACATGCGCAGCTACAAAATTGAGACCAATAAACTTCTATACTTATATTTAATTTAGAAATCATTCCATATGTCATTGGAAATGTCACTTACATGAATGGAAGTGGATGTAATTATAATTTTACAAATCCATACTTAATGTTATATATAGAGAGTTGTCATAACCTTTTTGTTAGAGTTGTCATAACTTAATTCTATAAATCAAACTTACTTATTTATATATATATGATTTAAAGAATTAGGTTAGGACAACTGTAACAGTACAATGTAAATCTAAAAGGGTTCAATCAATAATATTATTGATCACAATAGATTTCAACTAAATTTATTTTTGTTTGTTTCTTTAATGGGAAATAATTGCTGTTATGAACAGAACAATGATGTAATCTTTTAATTCGAAAATTGAAGATTGGAAGTGATCGATTGTTGTTTATGTGGATGTGTGGTAACCAACGCCAATCAAGGGAAACCGTGTGAACAATGGTTGAATCTAATTTTTCCCTACTTTTAACACGACTCTATATCTAAGATGACAACTTTCATAGGTTTCAATGCTTAATTAATGGTAACAATCATCAAGTCTAGAAAGAAAGAAAAAAACGATGTGCAGAAAACGTTTTCCATGTATAACAGACATTCTAGAGGTCGCTCAGTTACAAATTATAGACAATGGACAGTGATTTATATGCTCAAAATAAAGGGATGATTTGCAGAACATGTTTGTTGTTTCAGTTTCTAAACAGATTATGGTAATAATTTATTTAATTCAGAATTTATATGTTGGATCCATTCTAGAACAACGCAATATTACAATTTTCCAAATTATATCAATAAATATTCCAGTAGCATTAAACTTACATTAAAAATGAGTGCACCACTGAATTTCCTCTCACAATTGTAAAGCATATTTATATATATATAACTAAAACTTATATGAAAATATTATCATCGCTCCATGAAGATGTATGTCAAACCTTTCAGTCACTTGCCAAAGATCTTGTGTCAAATTTCCGAACTCAATGTTAGCTTCATCGAAGCTGCGTAGAAACTTGTAGGTCATTGAATAGACTCAATGGTCCTTAATATGCAAAATGTAAAATATTAGACTATATTTTTGTGAAAATATTCAAATTTCGAAGGAATCTTTTTTGGGAAAAACCATGGAAAATTAGCCCATTTGCAAAATTTAGCCCCTAAAATCTATGTCCAAGGGTAATCTTCTTCCCTAATGCCCCCCGAGCTGCAATGGGGTTGTATAGAACTAACTCAAACTCTAGCAATGGTTCCCACTCGTAAGCGTGAGGTTCCCACCTCTAATACTACACCAAGTCCAACTCACAATTATAATACTCACAAGCCAAAAGGGGTCATTACGACGATCATCCCCCTATTGTCCCAAGACCTTTCTCTTATAACTCCCCCTATTGCTCATGAAATTATCAATTAAAAATATAAAATAAATTATGTACTTCATCCATTTTCTTACTTTACTAAAGTTACTCCTTGATGTTTCTTATTCCCCCTTACCACAGACTTCACCTTCATTTTCAGTTCTCAACACGATCCTCTTATCTATCTAGTTTTCCACAAGAGATTTAAACTTTTTGAACCTAATGAAAACCTCCAATTTCTTTCTCAAGAAATCACTATGTATTAATTCCATAATCCCTTTTTCCCTTGTATCTCCATATGGGAATCTCACGTGATTATATTTTCCATAGATGCAATGTTCACAAAAATCGAATTACAAAGCACAATCAGGAAAAAATTCAACCATACCTTTTGTGTGCATAGCTCAAAGTCCCTTTTCCCCAATATGTCCCATCCTCTAGTGTCATAACATGATCTGGTTGACTAGACGAGGAACAGTCGATTCGATCGCAGTCGATTCAACCTTAGGAACAATTGTACAGTTACATACAATCGAGTTGACATTCCCCAAAAACTTGTTTATGGTTTAAATACGAACTTTGATCATCAATACCAATGCTCCCCTGACCATTTTGCATAAATCCCTCTCAAATACAATGTGCACACCTGCATCACTCATTGCGCTGACAAATATTAGATTTCTTAACAAATCTGGAATATGTGTGACACATGGAAAGATTCTACTCCTCCCATCCTTTAGCCTCAATAGAAATCTACCTCGTCCAAAAGTCTTCGTTGTTGAATCATCCCACAAGAATACATCTCCTCCTTCATACTTCTCATATTCATAGAACCATTCCCTGTGATGTGTCATAAGACAAGATGCACATGATTTTATCAACCAAACATCATGATCTGAATTTGTACTAGTTGATGCCAAATACAAGTCTCCTCCTTCATTTGGAGGAGTCTTTCTTCCAATCAACTGCTTCTCATAAGATCCTTGAATTTTCTCAGTTTATTTTAACTTTTAATCCCTTTTGTAATGCCTAGATTTATCACATTTCCAATATCTTATAATCGACTAAACCGGGGATTTAGATCTACCCATCAAATTATACTTTCTACTGGAGAGTTTACCTTTTTCCTCTCTTAATCGGTCGACCTCTCACCACCAAGGCATCCTTGGTCTATCCTTCCATGTTCTTCCACCTCATTTCCTCTGACAACAAAGATGAAACCACATATTCAAGTGTTGATGTGATTGAATTACTTCTAATAGCCATGACTAGACTATCCCATGAATCTAGTAGAAAACATAACAAACTGATACATTTCTCCTCCTCAATGTTTTTAATATCCATGGATAATAACTAACTTATCACAATATTGAATGCATTTAGGTGCTTAGTTACTAAGTTCCCATCACTCTTCCTCAAAAGATACAATTTTTTTCGAAGAAACAACTTATTAGTATAAGTTCCCCAACTTATCCCACAATTTCTTTGTAGTGTCTTCACCTGAGACATTCAACAATACTGAATCTTCAAGATAAATTTGAATTGTACTCCCCACTTTCCTTTTAATTTTATATCAATATTCCTTTGGCATTCCCATTATAATTATTTTGGGATCCATAGCTACCCATAGTTCTTGATATACAAGGAGATCTTCCATTTTAAGCTTCCAAAACTCAAAGTTGTGTTCATGATCTTCCATTTTAAGCCAAGATCTGCTCTTATTCAGATATGCTCAAATCCAAGATATGATCAACCTTACTCTAATACCAAATGTAGAGAAATTAAACCAAATAGGAGAAAGAAGGAAGAATTAAATAGAAAATAAATAATGACAAACACAAACAGAGCACAAAGATTTACCCTAGAAACCCTTAATCAGGAAAACTAGCAATTCTTGAGAAATTCTTACTCCTTCGTTGTATTATTCATTAACTAAATAAAGAGTTACATGATTAACATTGATCCACATCTAAGAAACAATTCATCATCCTAATATTTTTCTTAATTGCAAGAAAAAATCTATAGTCAATTCGACTTACATTTTCATGACCATTACAGATTCATGACTTTCTCTACCAAGCCACTTAGACTCTCAAGAAGTAACCTAGACAGTATTACATAAAGTCATATTTATATGCATATAAAACATGTAAAACCCTAATTCATGGTGCCCAAAATGGTTACATATCCATGAAGAATATTGGTTGTTATCCTGTGAATATTGGGATTCTATTACAAGTTTCGACCACCAGTCAAATACAAATCAGCTATGAACTAGTTGATTACCAGTCGAATACCAATTGACCATCCAAACAATCTCTAGTTGGTTAAAATTTTGACCTCCATTTGGATACTAGTTGGATTATCCATTTAGCCTATCCTATCGACCACCTTTCAACCATCAACTTGACTTAACCATCTTGTTGATTCACCTCCTAGTCAATTATCCTCAACTAGCCAATAGGTTGGGATGAGTTTCCACTAAAAAGAATATAACAACCCAACAAGAATAATCTTCCTGGATAAAGACATTTTCCGTGACATCGGTATTTTTGGAGATGTTGATTGGTATGGTTTTTTAGATGTTCACCATGTTCCCCTCATCATATACATCTTTCATTGCTAGGGGTTTACACACCAATCCTCATGTCCAGGCATGGTGATATTGAAATGTCCATTCTCTACTTTACTCAATTCGGGAAGGAAATATGAGTGATGGTGCATATATTCTCATGGATTCTCGAAGCTTATTATGGCATCAATGATATGTAACGTACCCCTTGGAAGGGTACCTCAAAAATTCACAGTATTGGGTGAATTTTAAAACTTCTAATACAAATTAAATAATGAAATAAATGTAATGCAAGCACATTCAACATTCAAGATTCAAAGTAACAATTAAAGGCTCATGTATAATTCAAGAAAGAATGAATTAATCATATGCTCATGAAAGATACAGCATTATAATGTAATTAACATAGCAGAAATCATAAACACAAGAACATATAACACAATGGAAATATATGTAACACGGATAACTTATCTTCAAATTAAATCTTCATCGACTAGTTGCAAATGTCAGACGTTCCACCCAACCTTATTCTTTGTTGCACATTCACTCTTTATAATGGGCCAACCCTAAGATGAGGTTATGAATCCACAAGGACATGTGCCTAGGTTAACTCTAAAACAAACATACCATCCAGCTATCAAGATCTCATAGTTTTCTAAACCACGTAGAAAATCCCATCTTGCCAAATCTATTTCTCCCTCATCCTGCACAACCCAAATAATTGAACCGCCTTCTCTCCAATGCAGCCCCTCATGCTATTACATGTATTTCCAAGGCTCCAGTGCTACTAGCTAGGAAATATCAATGTTGGAAGCTCTGAGGGTTCTCATTTTTCAATAGTTCTTTCACAACTACCATCATTCTCATACACACGGGTATTAATTTCTTGTTGGAATAGCCAGTAGTTACCTACAACCAACTAAAAATGGCTCTCCACCTCCAACATTGCATTTCCATGCCAAAAAAAGGAACAAGAGTGAGCAATATTGAATGAGTAATGAATGGAGAATGAGTGAAGAATAATTGAGGAACCCCCCAACAACCAAAATCATGGTTTATATAATACATGCAATAATGCACCATGTGGCTTCCCCAAGAATCTCACATAACCACTTTTCCCAACTAATTCCAAGATGGGTGAATAAATTATAATAAATTGGCTTAATCTCTTTATCCATCCCTCTCTCATGGAATTATATCCCCCTATTACTTCATTCATATTCATCTTGCCACCATCGATGCACTTTTATTATTAATATTCAAAGTATTACATTGTTAGGCTCTCCAACCTTTCAAATTTATAGGAACTCTATCCTTTCATCAAATAAACAAAAATACATTATTAATCTAGGGACTCAAAAATGGGGTATTNGCCACCATCGATGCACTTTTATTATTAATATTCAAAGTATTACATTGTTAGGCTCTCCAACCTTTCAAATTTATAGGAACTCTATCCTTTCATCAAATAAACAAAAATACATTATTAATCTAGGGACTCAAAAATGGGGTATTACAGATGGCTTCGTCAAAATGAAAATCCAAACTCAAGGGATCCATGGTAGAGTGAGAGGCCTAAAGGGGCAAGATGATATGATCCAATTCCTCCAACGAAGGAGAAACAAGATTGGTGTCTTTTGAGGCATCTTGAATGGCATGATAGGAAAATTGTACTATAGACAAAGGCATAGTCATTGACAAATGTCTAATTTCACGTATCAAAACAAAATGATTTGGTATAACCCATGGGTCCTCAAAATTGGATGTCCTAAAGTAACAACTCCTAGTTGTGGGGATCATAGTAATCGGTGAGGTTGCACATGCTATAATAGAGTCAATGTAAGCTATGGGTTCCAGAATGTTTAAAGTTCCCATCAATCCAGGGTAGATCCCAACTTCCACATTTTTGTAGGCCTTCCTCGAATTATCTATCAAAGGGACATTATATCTCAATGAAGCAACCGAATCAGGAATAAAATAGGACAATTGATCAATAGTGATGATATTCCCTTTGTGAGGAAAACAAATGACTAAGAAGACTGAAGAAACCACAACTATCATGGAATGTATCCAACTATGTCCTAAGAGAAGGTTGTATTCAATAGGAACATCGACTACCTCCACCTCTACAGACATTATCTCCCCCCCCCCCAATTTAACATGGAATGTGGGGATGATTCCATGAGGTCTAAACAAATTTATGTTGAAGGATTTTAACATGGTTGGGGAAGGAGAAATCTTAGGGGAGCCAATATCTCTCCAACAAGACAAGGACATTACACAAGTCAATGCACCTTCATGAACTATTTTCCTAAATATGTTTGTATTATGATACAAAACCTTAATTTGGAATGTTGTGTAGTGCAAAATCCTAAGCTTCACATTCTTCAAGTAAAACATTATTAATTGAGATTCCATGTGATTGAAATCTCCTATAGTAGGAAAAAATACTCGCCTTTGCATGGGGCATCTCTAGAGAACCTCTAAGGATGACATACTGTACAAGGCTTGCGCTAGATCTTCCACGATGGAGTAATTCTAAGCTACCCTGGCATTCGGATTGTGCACTAACCTTTTGAGCACACCCTTGGGCATGTGTGGCATTTATTTAACGGTTGGTTTCTCAATATGAAGAGGATTTTTAGGTTCAAAAGAAGAAATTTATTTCCCTCTAGAATCATATTCAAATGCATTGTAATTAGGAGCTCTGGTCTAGATGTTCACACATCTAAAAATTCACCGAGTTTCCCGCTTGTTGAGGGGATCCCTGATTACCCCCTTGCAAAGGTGCAAGGTTGTTTTGGAATACAACAACCAATTACTAATAGTGTGGATGAAAATGGTTCTTTAACATAGTGGGAATATTGATATGTCAACATTAATTAGAATTCCTTAAGTTTGGGGCACTAATGTGTCAAATGATCCTCCTTACAAATCTTGCATGGGTTGACCTTCTTATAATATTTATTACCCCCACCAACATTATTATTGTTCTTTGCATTGTTTGCTCATGCCCCTTTCTTGTTTTGTTTTTTTTCTTTTTCTTCCCTCCAAGTTGTTGGTTACCCTCAAGATTAGATGTCTACATGGTGTGGACATTGAAAGGTTGAAGTGGGGTAGCTTATGGAGTCATAGGTGGTTGTAGAGAGGTCTGTCTCACTTGGCTTGTCACTTGACTAACCCTGGCAATCTTTATGGAACCAACCATGCCATAGAGATGTGGTCCAATCTTGGGTTTTGTGGGGTCTATGTTTGTCCTTGGTGCATTATGAAACATCTCATACAAAACCCTAGATTGGAAATACACCAAATCTAATTGTTGGGTTCTAAAAATGGCATCCTCCTAAAAATGGACTCCTAATAGGGAGACATCCTTCGAAATATATGGAAATAAGGATCTCATGAACCACTCTAATAAAAAATATTGAGGGATTTGAGCTTTAATCATACGACATCATCTCCACCACTCATGAATGTGATCAAATATATACATGGTGCTATCCTATCAAATGAAGACAAAATCTCATCCCTAATTCATATCGAACATGAAAATAAAAGTGGTTAAGGAATGTCAAAGTGAGGGCATCAAAGGTGTGGAAAGAATATGATGTGAGTTCAAGTACCATTTTGACGCTACCCTAGTCAGGGTACACTAAAAGAGTCTATGGAATTTTCCATCGGGGACTTTGATGAGAACCACAAATTCAAATTCATCACATGATTACCCAAATCATTTCCATCTTTTCCCTCAAATTTTAGAATATTTGAGGGAAGTTTGGTAGGGACCAAGGGATAATTTGGATCATGAAGAACCAGTTCATTGGTGAGCTTCGTAAAATCTAAAAGATTCAACATTGCTAAGAAAGGAAGTCTTGCCTACATATCCAAGTCATAAAATCATTATCTGGGGCAGAGTCCATGAGAGGTAGAAAAGCATTGTTTGCTTGATGTCTAAGGAATTGACTAAAGTTGGAGGGCACTTGAACATAAGGAGGAAGTCCTTCATACATCAAATTTCCAAAATTTTGGAAGGGATTGCTCCATGATAGTTGTAACACACCCACGATGGGGCTAAAAATAAAAAATAAATTGTCCTCCTTACAGGAACAAATCCTCTTTATCTCTACGTGTTCTAATTTGGAGATTCCAAGACTCAGCCTGAGCCTTTGGTCAAGATTCTTTGAGTCTAAATCAAACTAGACTTTGAGACCATGATAGTCTCACCTCTAAATCAGACACAGGCCCTTTCGGCCTTTGTTGCAGGTCTTATGATACCCGTGACATTCTCCTTTGCGCTTCATCGAAGTCTCAGAGTTGGCGTTAGCCCCTTTTCTCTTAGCCTCTCCTCGGATGTGACCTTGGCAATGACCACGCGATTGCGAGCGCGGCCACAAGCAGTTTGGGGTCAAACTACTTTTGGGCCTATAATCCTCCTCAAGTCTCCATGTGTCCTCCTACCAAAACCACGGTTTGAATTGTGGCCCACCCTCAAGATATTAAACTTCACGCAACTCTTTTCCCTGCAATGCTACGAGATCATCGATCTTGCGATCTTGACGATACTGTCTAAATAGACAGTTTAGATCTGCGCCTCTCAAATCTACGGACCAAATCTATCCCTCCTAGATCAATGACTGTGATCTCTTCACAATTCCAGACTTTGGGGTTTTGAAATATCAAACCCTGCTTCTTTCGTACTTCAAACTTTTGGAGTTAATGATCTACAAACACCTATCCTACTCCATCAATGGTCTTTCTTCCACTTTGGGTGTTTGACCATTTAACCTAAATCAACAGTCCTCCAACCCTCTTCTTGATCGACAGTTAATATCTCCTTCGGGTTTCAGACTTCTGAGATCTCAAATATCAAACCTTTTCCCCGATGACTTTTATTCGAAGGCTACAATCCTATGACGAATGTCCTCCTGATTTGATGGTCGAGGATTACTTCGGGTCTTCACTCAGAGCTCACATATTTTCTCCACGTGTCCTCCAAATCCGACAGCTATGAATCACTTCGAGACTTTACCCGAACTTCATGGATTTGCACCAGCCGTCCTCTGAATCCAACGGCTATGAATCACTTCAGGACTTTACTCGGAGTTCACGGATTTGCGCCATGTGTTCTCCAGATCTGACGATTCAGATCTACTTCGGACGATCCGACGGTTGACGTTTACTTTCGGGTGTTTTCCAGAATCCACAGATTCATGCCACCTATCCTCTGGATCTGATGGTCCATATCTATTTTGGCCCTTCGGCTCTTCGGCGTTTCGGGCTTCGGGACTTTCAACTCTCAACTTTAAACTCTCGAAGTGATCTCTCGGAAGTCTATGATCTATCGCCATGTGTCCCTCTAGACCTGAGGAATAGGAATTACTTCCGGACTTTACCCGGAGCTCACAGATCTACACCACGTCTCTACTGAACTCCGACGGCCCAGATCCACTTCGGGTGATCCGACGCTTGAGATTTACTTCGAGCGATCTGATGATTCAGATTCACTCGGGTTGTTCGGATGAGTGAGATTTACTTTGGATTTCTAGCTATCTGGGCTTCGGAAATCTCAAGCCTCAAACTTGCCTCCTCTCGAACAGATTCCTCCAGAGTCCACGATTTGTCACCACGTGTCCCTATGGATCGGGCGGTTCAGATTCACTTCGGGTCTTCGGGGTTCGGGAATTTCAACTTTTAACTGAAAACCCTTGAATAGATTTCTTTGGAGTTCACGATCCATCGCCAAGTGTCCCTCTTGACAATCGACGGTCCCAAACTACTTAGGGACTTCGAAACTTTGGTAAGTCCTCTTCTCCTACGTGTGAAAGGTACTAAGGTTCGTGCACCTTGTCTAGATCAGACAGATGTCGAGCCTCTGTGATGTGATCCAATGACCACTATCACTCCTCCTCCTAGGCTTCAGACTTACTCCGACTTAGAAGGTTTTATAAGTGCTCAAAGGATTCGACCCTTTCTCCTCCTATGGGCCCGTCTCCTGGATTTTGTTTGCGCTCCTGAAAGTGCTATCTCTTCTGAGCTTGATCTCTTTGAATTTTTTTGTCGTCCCACGCACTCCTTGCATTTTAGGGATCGCTTCAAACTCATATCGAAGGTCAATGGCGATCGACGGTTCATAGAAATTGCAGGGTCCCAACATGCGGGTTCTTTACTAGGGAGTTCGACCTCTACAATATGGAAAGTGCTCACTTGATTCTAGTCTAACCGGGATCGTTGATCCTCCAACCCATCGAGATCAATGGTAGGGGTGAATTGTGGGCCGCGAGCTAGCGCATTTTCTATTTTCACCTTCACGCTCTGCAGTGATTTCCCCACCCTCGATCTTCGTTCATAGATCGATGATGCATATCAATTGTGGGGTTTAACTTGACCTTCATACAACTTGATATCTCATAGCCTCGAGCTACAAAGTTCCTAGACCCAAGTCACGTGGATCTTCATAAAACTATGGGGCTATGATCCCTGCTCTTAGTCGGGTTTCTGGTTAAGGAAATAAGTGCAAGTTTAGAGTCTCCTAGACTACTGGTCTGAAGGGAACACCTTCCCGACTCGCAAATCTTTGAGCTCTGAATCAAGACAATGTAACTTGTGAGGTTACCAAATCGGTAAATATGCCCAGAGGCTTGCTCCGACTCTGGAACGACAATGTAAATTCCTGGGGAAAGCGCCTTCGAGTGATTAAAATGGGGCGTATGGAAATCCAAGCAGAATTATAGGTTCTCAAGGAAACGAACACATATTCATAACTTAATCATTTAATACAAAGAAAGAAACCTTTATAGACATGTAAATACTCGCATGCATCCATTATTTACAATTCAAAAAACATAAGGCAAGAAAACACTTATCAGAACCATAGAGTGTGATGCAACTGCTAAAAGGAGTGCTTGTTTCCACCCAAACATAGGCTCAATCACTCCCAATGGATTTATCACTGGCCACCCCCGAGCTTAAGCCACGATGCTTTGAGATTCAATCTCTTACTTCCATCTCAATGGAAGTTAGGGACGAAGGTTACTCTCCTTCTCCCAATACAGAAAAATATATAAGGACGAAGGTTACTCTCCTTCTCCTAGTTCAATCTCTAATTTATGTGATCAAAACTCATTTTTCCTCCTTCAGTCCTTCCTCGGACCTGAGAGTTTCCTCTCTCCTCTCTGCATTTTCTTTGTAGGTCTCTCTTTGTCCACCACGCTTCCTTTCTTGTCTCCCTCAACAAAATTGCTTGTGGCTCAAATCTCTCAATCTGTGGTCAGGTCCGGAAGCCTTACCGATGGGCAGTCTTCCCCATCCATCATTAACTCTTGAGGGGGCCTTCCCACCTACCATCCTGACGGGAATTCATTCCTGGTCAGAGGGTTGTTCTGCTCTAAGCAGATTAATTCCATCATGGTACTGGTTTAGTGGATGTTAACGCAACCATTCTTGGTCCCCTCCACCACCTTTCACAGCATTTTGTGGTCTCTCTCTTAGCACATCCCCTCTTTTAGCAGTCATGCAACACGTAATTGTTTTCTATTAAAATAATCAGAATTTACATTCATCGACCTTCTACACAAGGTCCATCAAATCAAACATTCACACTTTTAAGTTTTCCATAGTTCCTTGCCCCATATAGTTATATATACATACTAGGGGAAACAAGGTGATATAATTCCCTCCGCCTTAAAGGAATCATCGTCCTCGATGTTCTATCTATCAACATGATATGTATGTATAGAAGTAAACAAAATCAGATATGCATGTCTCATGGCATCCTCCATTTCCTACGTAGCCTCATATGGGCCAAAGTGTTTCCACTGCACCTTGACCTGTGCAACGGTTCAGTTCCTGAGTGAGGTTTCCTTCCTGTCTAATATGCATTGGGGTTCTGGCAGGAATTCTCCCTATGGATCCGCCTAGATCACAGACCAGTCAATTATATGATTAGCATCATGTACATATTTCTTCAAAAATGAAACATGAAAAAAATTATGTGCCTTTACAATGGGAGGAAGTGCTAGCCTATAGGCTACAGGTCCCACTCTATCTAAGACTTCAAAGGGTCCACAATACCGAGGTGCTAACTTGGCACAGGCTCCCATTCTCAGGGAACTCTTCTTGGGTCTAACTCTGAGATAGACATGGTCTCTGGTCTTGAACTCTCTGGGAGTTCTCTTTCTGTCGATGTAAATTTTTTGTCTATCCTAAGAAATCTTCAGATTTTGTCTTATCTGAACCACTTATTGTTCCATTTCTTTCAGCATGTCGAGTCCAATTGTAATTTTTTCCACTCGATTTCTCCAGTTGATTGGAATCTTGCATTGTCTACCATAGAGGACTTCAAAAGGGCTCATCTTCAAGGATTCTTGATAACCGTTGTTGTAGGAAAACTCTACCAATGGTAAGTAGTCTTCCCACTTCTTAGGTTGATGCATTACATGCATCCTTAGCATGTCTTCCACTATTTGGTTCACTCTTTCTGTCTGTCCATCAGTTTGGGGGTGATAAGCTATGTTGAATAACAATTTTGTCTCCAAACCGGCCATTAGGGATTTCCAAAATTTCGAAGTAAACTTGGTGTCTCTGTCAGATATAATTTCCTTGGGCATGCCATGCAGTCTGAATATCTCCTTCATGAAGATGTTGGAAATATCTATTTCCCTACAGGTTGACTTAAAAGGGACGAAATGGGCAGACTCACTCAGTTTTTTCACCACGACCATGATGGCATCATTTTGTTTGGTCGACTTTGGTAGTCCATTGATGAAATCCATGGAGATGGTTTCCCATTTCCATTCTGGGATTGGTAGGGGTTGTAACAATCCTTTTGGATGTCGGTGTTTCACCTTAACTTGTTGGCACTCTAGGCACTTATCTAGATAGTTAGCTATATTTTTCTTCAACCTAGGCCAGTAGAATTGCTTCGTAGTGGTCATGATCATCTTCTAATATATTGGGTGACCAGTATATGGTCTCTTAAACAGTTCATCCATTATGAACCTCTTCAATTCGTACAAGTTTTGAATATACAAACTGTTTCTGTAAGTCAACAACCCTTCCTCGAGCATCTAGTAGCCTTCATACTTCAGCCCTGTAGGCTCTTGTCTTAGGTATGAGGTCAAGGTCTTGAAGAATGCATCCGTCTCTTGTGCATTTCTGACCCTTTCCTTGACGTTTGTTTCATAGGCCCTTATTGTTGCTAGATGAATCGTTTTTATACTCCTTCTAAGGGCATATGCCACCTTATTTTCCTTTCCTTTTATGTGTTTGATTTCGAAATCGAATTCACTTAGGAGAGCCATCCACCTAGCTTGTCTAGAATTGATTTTTGGTTGATCAAACAGGTGTCTCAATGCACAATGATCTATCATAAGCACAAATATTCTACCCAAGAGGTAGTGCCTCCACATTTTTAAAGCATGTACTATGGAAGCCAATTCTAGGTCATGGGTCACATAATTGATCTCATGCTCATTTAATTTCCTGGACGTGTAGCAAATTACACATGCCTCTTGCATAAGGACTCCTCCAAGTCCTTCCTTGTAGGCATATGTACACACAAGGAAATCATTATTCGGGTCTGCAATATTTAGCATGGGTGCATGGGTTAGGAGGTATTTCAGTTCTTGAAATCTTTCTTCACATTTCAATGTCCAAATGAATTTAATCCCCTTTTTCTAAAGGGCAGTGATTGGACAACTAATCTTGGAAAACCCTTTTATGAACCTTCTATAGTATTCCGCTAAGCCCATGAAGAATCTAATATCAGATACATCCTTCGAGGTAGGCCATTCCATAATAGATTTGATCTTTTTAGGGTCTACTTCCACTCCTTCCTTAGAAATGACATGGCCTAAGTAATGGACTTGCTTCTTAAAGAAGTCGCACTTGCTAAACTTAGCGTAGAGATGATGCTCTCTTGCTACTTGAAGTACGAGTCTAAAATTTTCTTCATGCTCCTCCATGTTCTTGGAGTAGATTAGGATATCATCAATGAAAACCAATATAGATTTTTCCATAAATTTGTTGAGTACACATAAAAGTGGCGGGGGCATTGGTTAACCAAAATGACACCACCACAAATTCATAGTGACCATACCTCATCCTGAAGGTTGTTTTGTGGATTTCTTCATCCTTAATCCAAACTTGATGGTAGCCAGACCTTAGCTCGATCTTCGAGAATATGGATTCACCTCCCAATTGGTTGAACAAGTCATCGATTCTTGGTAAGGGGTACTTGTTCTTTATGGTTTCCTTATTGAGTTGTCTATAATCTATGCACAGTCGGAGTGTTCCATATTTATTTTTCACAAATAGGACAGGCGCTCCCCACGGAGATACATTGGGTCGGATGTAGCCTTTTTCTATCATCTCCTTTAGTTGTAGCTTGATCTCAACTAGCTCTGGTGTTCTCATTCTGTATGGTGTTCTAGATGTTGGTACCGCTCCTAGTGTAAGTTCTATCGAGAAGTCAATATCACTTCTCGGAGGTAGACCTGGTACTTCTTCTGGGAATACATCCTTGTATTCTCTTAATATGGGGTGGTCCTATAGGTTTGGTTTGTCATCCTCAATAAGTTCCAATACATGTATGGAATATACGGAACACCCCTTTCTGCAATACTTTTTCATTTGAAGGGTTGATATTTTCCTCACTGAGACAGGCTTTTGAATCCCATGGAGGGTCGTCTTTCTTCCTTCTTCATTTACACATTCTAAAGTTTTGTGATAACAATCCAATTTAGTTTTGTAAGAATCCAACCAATCCATACCAATCAACAAGTCATAATATCCCAGGGGAAGTACGTTAAGGGTCGCTTGGGTGGGCAATCCACCCATGATGAATTGACAAGTTGGTATGACCTCTTCCACTTTTCTTTTGGTCCCAGTGGATAATTGCACCAACCACAGTTTAAGATGTCTAATTGGTTGCAGTTTACCCTTATCAATAGTCTGAGGGGCCACATAACTCAAATTAGAACATGGGTCAATTAAAATAGAAACTAGATGGTTGGCGATCATACCTTCCAGCTCCACTACTGAAGGTTGGTGGTCGGCTTGATTATTGTCCAAGGCTACATAGATTCACAACATGCTCCTAGCCACATCATTGATGGTGGTAACTTCTTGGATATTGTAGACCCTCTTACTATTTTGTTGTCTATGTGGGAATTCCCTCAATTGATGGTCTTCTCCACAACCCCAGCATTTTAAGGGCTCCTTATTTAGGTTATCAGTCTTTCCTGGGGTTGTATTAAAAGGTTTATTTCCACTTTGAGAGGGGAAATTTTGCTAATATACACTTCTAGTAGGAAGGCTCCTTCTAGAATATTTTCCATATTTCTTGAATCTTGAAGATTTAAACCCTTTCTTCTGGAATCTCGAACTACTCCTAGTCTTCCAGTCCTCGCAAGGTCTTGTCTTACTCCCAAACTGTTCATAACAATACCTTGCCTTTCAGATATTTTCTTATAAGGTCTTTGGTTCGTCGAACTCAATCCTATCATGGTAGGTCTAAGGTAACCCACTAATGAACCGCTGAATTTTTACTTTTTCATCATTTATGTAGGGTACATACCTCAATAGTTCAAGGAATTTATTGACAAATTCATCTGTGGTGAGCTACCCTGGCCTGAGTTCATAGAACTCCTTAGTCTTCCCATCCATGTATTTCTATGACAGATATTTCTTCTTGAATTATTTCTCGAACTGTATCCATGACAAGCCCTTCTCATGGACTCCTTTCACATTTCTAAGGTCTTCCCACCAAATGGAAGCCTTCCCATTCAAGTTGAAGATGGTTATTCAAGCCTTCAATTTTTCAGAGAAGTCATGGACTATGAAGTATTTCTTTAAAACAAGCAGCCAAGCTTCAGCCTCTTCTCCCTTCTTAATCTCTCGATCGAAAGACGGTGGTTTGGCTTTCTTGAATTCTTTGGGATCATTATTTTTGGAATTCTTTTGCTTCTTTCCTTTCCTTCGAGAATGTGAGATGGCTCTGCCACTAGAATATTTTTCGGAGTTACAAGCTTCCTTTCCATAGGACTCCACCAATGAGTGCCCCTGCCTCTAGGTTGGGCCTTCTTTGAGGTACTTTTCCCAGTGTGGTCACTTATGGAGTCATGTTTTCAGATCTCGGGTGGACTTTGACTTCTCTTCTTATGTTGTCGGTCCACATGCCTGGTTGACGGTTCATGTTGTAGTTGCCTCTGTATGTTGGATAAGATATACAGCAAGACTGTGTTAATTTATGTCTGTTTTTCTTGATCCTTTATCAATCTCTCGTTGTCATCCTTGCAACTCTGTAATTCATCCCTGAGGCTCCTTACAGTTTTAGCGAGATCTAGAGGGGTTTCCACCACCCTCCTTTCATCATATTCTTTTTCTCTATTGTGGGAGCCATCCCCCACTTCATGACATGTCACCATCCTTTAGTCTTGGAGCTTTATCGTGATTTACCGACTGCTTGAGTGTTGACAAAAACACTTATTGTTAGCTAACCGTTTATTAGTTCATGAACAATACACGGTTCAATTTCTTAAATGCATACACATAGTAGAAATTTTCATTGTTTTCTTTAATAACATTTTTAATTACACTTTTTAAGAAAGAGGTAAGCTAGAGTGTCATTCTTTTAAAAGTACTCCAAATAGATTTTTTAAGCGAATCGTCCGTGAACCCAAGCAGGCCAAGTGTTGTAACCATGCTCTGATACCAATTTGTAACACACCCATGATGGGGCTAAAAATAAAAATAAAAATTGTCCTCCTTACAAGTACAAATCCTCTTTCTCTCTACAGGTTCTAATTTGGAGAGTCTAGGACTCAGCCCGAGCCTCCGATCAATATTCTCAAAGTTTAAATCAAACGAGACTTTGAGACCATGATAGTCTCACCTCTGAATCAGACACAAGCCCTTTCGGCCTCTGTTGCAGGTTTTATGATACTCGTGACCTTCTCCTTTGTACTTCAGCGAAGTCTCGAAGTTGGCATTAGCCCCTTTTCTCTTCGCCTCTCCTCGGATGTGACCTTGGAAATGACCACGCAATTGCGGGTGTGGCCACAAGCGGTTTGGGGTCAAACTACTTTTAGGCCCACAACCCTCCTCAATTCTCCACGTGTCCTCCTGATGAAACCACGGTTTGAATTTGGGCCCACCCTCAAGATTTTAAACTTCATGCAACTCCTATCCCCGCAATACTATAGGATCATCGATCTCGTGATCTTGATGATATTGTCTGAATCGATAGTTCAGATCTGCACCTCTTAAATCTGCGGACCAGATCTGTCCCTCCTAGATCAACGATTGTGATCTCTTCACAATTCCGGAATTCAAGGTTTTGAAATCTCAAACCCTTCTTCTTTCGTACTTCAAACTTCTGGAGCTGACGATCTACAGACACATGTCCTGCTCGATCAATGGTCTTGCTTCCACTTCGAGTGTTTGACCATTTAACCTAAACCAATGGTCCTCCAACCCTCTTCTCAATCGACGGTCGAGATCTCCTTCGGGTTTTGGACTTCTGAGATCTCAAACCTCAAACCTTTTCCCCAATGACTTTTATTCGAAGGCTACAATCATATGACGCATGTCCTCTTGATTTGACAGTCAAGGATTACTTCGGGTCTTCACCCGGAGCTCATAGATTTGTGCCACGTGTCCTCTGAATCCGACAGCTATGAATCACTTCGATACTTTACCTAAAGTTCACAAATTTTTGCCACGTGTCCTCCGAATACAATGGCTATGAATCACTTCGGGACTTTACCCGGAGTTCATGGATTTGCGCCACATTTTCTCCAGATCTGACGATTCAGATCTACTTCGAACAATCCAACATTCAACGTTTACTTCGAGTGTTTTCCAAAATCCACAGATTCACGCCACTTGTCCTTTGGATCTGATGGTCCAGATCTATTTCGGCCCTTCGGCTCTTCAACATTTTGGCCTTCGAGAGTTTCAACTCTCAACCTGAAACTCTCGAGGTGATTTCTCCAAAGTCTACGATCTGTCGCCACGTGTCCCTCTAGACCTGACGGCTAGGAATTACTTAGGGACTTTACTTAGAGCTCAGAGATATATGCCATGTCTCTATTGAAATCTGACGGCAGAGTCCACTTCGAGTGATCCGATGCCTAAGATTTACTTCAGGCGATCTAATGATACAGATTCACTCAGGTTGTTCAAACGGGTGAGATTTACTTCGAACCTCCGGCTCTCCGAGCTTTGAAAATATCAAGTCTCAAACTTACCTCCTCTCGAACATATTCCTCTAGAGTCCATGATCTGTCACCACGTGTCCCTCTGGATCGGGCAGTCCAGATTCACTTTGGGTCTTCAGAGTTCAGGAATTTCAACTTTTAATCAAAAACCCTCAAACAGATTTCTCTGGAGTTCATGATCCATTGCCACGTGTCCCTCTTGAAAATGGACGGTCCCAAACTACTTCGAGACTTTGGAACTTTGGTAAGTCCTCTTCTCCTACGTGTGCAAGGTAGTAAGGTTCGTGCACCTTGTTTATATCATACGACTGTCGAGCCTCTGTGATGTGATCCAACGACCATTATTGCTCCTCCTCCTAGGCTTCTGACTTACTCTGACTTAGAAGGTTTTGTAAGTTCTCAAAGGATTCGATCTTTGCTCCTCCTACGGGTGCGTCTCTTGGATTTCATCTATGCTCCTGAAAGTGCTATCTCTTCTGAGTTTGATCTCTTTGAAGGTTTTCACCGTCCCACGCACTCCTTGCATTTCAGGGATCGCCTCAAACTCATATCGAAGGTCAACGGCGATCGACAGTTCATAAGAATTGTGGGGTCCCAACATGTGGGTTCTTTACTAGGGAGTTTGACCTCCGAAATCTAGAAAGTGCTCACTTGATTCTAGTCTAACCGGGATCTTTGATCCTCCAGCCCACCAATATCAATGGCAAGGTTGAATTGCGGGCCATGAACTAGCACATCCGTTATTTTCACCTTCACGCTCCGCAGTGATTTCCCTACCCTCGATCTTCATTCATAGATCGACGATGCATATCAATTGTGGGGTTTAACTTGACCTTCGTACAACTTGACATCTTGAAGCCTCGAGCTCCAAAATTCCTTGACCCAGGTCACGTGGATCTTCATAAAACTGTGGGGCTATGATCCCCGCTCTTAGTTGGGTTTTTGGTTAAGGAAATAAGCACAAGTTCAGAGTTTCCTAGACTACTGGTCTGAAGGGAACATCTTCTCGACTCACAAATCTTTGAGCTCTAAATCAAGGAAAGGTAACTTGTGAGGTTACCAAATCGGTAAATATGCCCAGAGGCTTTCTTCGACTCTGAAACGGTGATGTAAATTCCTGGGGAAAGCGCCTTCGAGTGATTAAACTAGGGCATATGGAAATCCAAGTAGAATTATAGGTTCTCAAGAAAACGAATGTATATTCATAACTTAATCATTTAATACAGAGAAAGAAACCTTTATAGACATGTAAATACTTGCATGCATTCATTATTTACAATTCAAAAAACATAAGGCAAGAAAACACTTATCAGAACCATAGAGTGTGATGCAACTGCTGAAAGGGGTGCTCGTTTCCACCCAAATATAGGCTCAGTCACTCCTAATGGATTTATCATTGGCCACCCCCGAGCTTAAGCCACGATGCTTTGAGATTCAATCTCTTACTTCCATCTCAACGAAAGTTAGGGATGAAGGTTACTCTCCTTCTCCCAATAAAAAAAAATAGAGAAGGATGAAGGTTACTCTTCTTCTCCTGGTTCAATCTCTAATTTGTGTGAACATAACTCATTGTTCCTCCTTCAATCCTTCCTCAGACCCGAGAGTTTCCTCTCCCCTCTCTTCATTTTCTCCACAGGTCTCCCTCTATCCACCATGCTTCCTTTCTTTCCTCCCTCAGCAAGATTGTGTGTGGCTCGAATCTCCCAGTCCATGGTCATGTCTGGAAGCCTTACCGATGGGCAGTCTGCCCCATCCCTCATTAAATCTTGAGGGGGCCCTCCCACCTACCAACCTGACAGGAATTCATTCTTGGTTAGAGGGTTGTTCTGATCTGAGAAAATTAATTCCAGCATGGTACTAGTTTGGTGGAGGTTAACGCAACCATTCCTGGTCTCCTCCACCACCTTTCACGGCATTTCATGGTGTCTCTCTTAGCACATCCCCTCTTTCAGCAGTCATGCAACATGTAACCATTTTCTATTAAAATAATCAAAATTTACATTCATCGGCCTTCTACACAAGGTCCATCAAATCAAACATTCACACTTTTAAGTTTTCCATAGTTCCTCAACCCATATAGTTATATTTACAAACCAGGGGAAATAGGGTGTTACAATAGCATTGTGGAATATGGAAAGGGTCCACTCATATGGATACCCAAACATGGGGGGGTTCTCCCCATAAACACCCCATTGAAAGAAAAGTCCCACCCATTGGGTTTCCAAATCCTTGAGAAGGTTGTTTTCCCATGAGAATTTTGGAAGAAGAAAAGGATCTTCTTCCAAGTGACGCCATTGATGTAGGGATTTTCCTCCCTTTGAATAGAGAGGAAGGGAGAGGAGTTGAAAAACTCCCCACATACATGTTTTTATTAGGGAAGACATGGGAAAAAGTGGCTAGGACATATATTGTCCTTATTGATGGAATCCTGAAGCCCACCATATGAAGTAGAGGTTTAGGTTCCTACACCATTGTTGGGAACAGACATGGTAGCAATGATGCCTCCACCTGTTATTCTGGAGATGGGTGTGATTGTGCTATGAGTATTCGATAAGGGAGGACTAACTCATCCACCAAATATCGTCAATGTGAGGGTATGAATGCCCCCAAACTGTGAGGTATTAATAATTTCCATTATGGGCCATTGAAGGCTTATATTCGCAAGAGTCTGAATTTGCAAAGGAGAAGGGATAAGAGGCTTAGTAAGAGGTGGGTTAAATTTGGATGGAGTTGGATCAATAAGATTTTGAATCTCAACGGGACCAATATTTTTCTATGGAGAAGGAATTCCTCTAAGAATTGTAACATGACCATCCAAGTCCCTTACAAATCCATAGGCATCAATTTATTTGTTAGTGAGACCTTTCCTTGTGGTATTTTTCGCATCTAGTTGATTATGTTGCACCAACTCTTGCAACCCAATGTTGGTTATCTTACACCTTTGAGGAGGTGGTTCCATGATTTTAGGAGAAAGACCATGTTTCCTTCTAGACTAGTGGAGTAGTTGGTAAGCCATATTTGATAAAATATTCAAAAGTGGTGAGACACAAACAACCTAAGCCCAAATAAATAAATAACTACAAAATAGCACAACTACAAAATTCCTTAGAGAAATTAACAAACAAACAACTCTTCCAAGGCTCAGCCCAGGTGGATTAAGTCTTGCGTCCAAGACAGTGAAGAGTTGAGAAAATGAATTTCCAAAGACCAATATAGGTTTATTAATTCCCAATATCAATCAACAAAGGAATCAAAGACAATTATGGTAACCTACTCACAATATTCACCTAAGGTGCAAGTATCCTTGAAAAGATGGGAACCCTCAAAAGGAAATGAAATGGAGATTAGGCATCTGCCTCATGTACCACAAGCACTTTCCACTCACAGTCACCAATGTGAAATCCTAGGACTAGCCACTAAGGTTATTGATTCACAACCAATGATCAGGTGGAACATGCATGGATTGGCATCACACATATGGGAAGGGAAACAAAGCTCAAATCTTTTGAAAGTGCTATTACCTAGAGCACTTGAATCTTTGGAAACCCTTTTAGATGTAGTAATACAACAGAAACCAAATCAAGTGAAAGAGGGGATATCACCTCGACTTGCCCTAATGCAACCTCATGCTTGAAACCTATGTTATAAGTTCTTTCCTAGAAAGTGTTCCTTGCTACTATTGGGTTTTACACTCTTTAATCAATTCTAGTTTTGATTTTTGTGGCCTTGGATAATTTTCTTTCCAACCCTATTCCAAGGCCCTGTAACCTAAACTATTGTTGGTTTCTCTATGAAAAAAAATAGTCTAGTTGATTTTGTCTATGACATGGAATCCTCTCGTACCATGGTTTTCAACACGGTAGGTCAAATTGTGGGAGGCATAACTCTTGCATGCAAGCTCTGATTGACGTGATTTTTTCACTATTGGAAATGCCTAGATGTGTAGAATAGTGTAACACACCTGATCCCTGAGTGACTTTCCTAGGGATGGGGCATCAAAATTTCACTCTCCTTAACATCTCATATCCTCTGTTTGAGGTATTTATCCTCTTCTATTCACCCATAGTGTTCTAATGACTACTACCAGGCTCAAAACTGATCTTTTGATTGCAAGTTATGGCTTCCCAAAGTTATTTGGGCATTCATTGGTTGAGGGCCACGTTGTGCCCACATGGATCCACCTCACATGTGTTGTTTCTAAGTTCCTTCCTCCATGGTGGAAGACCCTCCACTATCTGATCCCGTGACTGGACTTAATCTCTTTCTCATATATCAGTTGTGAAGGAATTCGGTGGTTCGGCGCTTCACACCTCTTTGTTATGTACGCATGAGGCCACCCAAAGTTCCAAAGTTCTGAAGTACCATAAGCTTGCCACATGGCTCTAGCCTTCGGTTCATTCAGTCTCTCTAACATACTAAACCCAAAACCCTCCAGAGTCCCAAAGTCTTGGACTCCCAAAGTTCCAGACTCCCGGTCACTTCACCAACCCTTTTGGCTAGGCAAGCTCATACCACGAGCTAACACGTAGAAGGGCCAGTGGTGACATGTACCCTCATCGGGGGTGACACATGTCACGTTCCAGTAGGTATATAGGGTATGTGATATGCACAAATAAGGGTAACACATGGCTCTTCAAACTGAGGTCTACATGTCCCTCGGTGATGTCACTATGCCACGTCACCCCAGACTAACAGCCTTTTACGGTCAAAATCTCACAGTCGAGATTCGGCCATGTAGATCCATAGATCTACAACTCTTGTTACTTCGGGAGTTCGACGTTTGGGAGTTTGGTGGTGCAGACTCCTCTTTTCTCCCGAAGTTGGTCAGCGTCGGGCTGACCATAGCCCATATCTGACGGCTAGGAAAAGTCCTGAAGCATTCTCAAATCGACGGCTCTCTTCACTTCGGGGATTCAACGTTCGAGAGTTTTGTGATTCAAAATCCCCCTTTATCCCAAATTAGCCAATGTCAAATTGACCATGGGGTAGATCCAACGATCAGGGAGGGATCCAACATGCCCTCAAATCAACAGTTCCCATCATTTTGTTGTTTCAAACTTCAGGGATTTTGTCATTACAACGCCCCAGTCCACCTGAAGCGGTCAACGTCGGACTAACTTTTTCGTAGATCCAACAGATAAGAGAGAACCCGAAGGATCCCCAGATCGATGGTCTTGGTCACTTCACGGCTCCGACCTTCGGAGGTTTTGGCTTCACTGCCACTCCATTTTCTCGAAGCGGGACTTCGTCGAAGTACCATGTGCGGGTTCCTTCTCTTGAAAGATCAGACGATAGGCGGGGCTCCTAACGATCTCCCCCAAATCTACGGCTCTCCTTCACTTTGTAACATCGGCGTTCGGGAAGTTTGATGTTATATCATCTCCTTCTCCCGAAGTGGAACTTCGTCGAAGTACCATACGTGAAACCTTCCACTAGATGATCAGACAGTCAAGAAGGGACCCCAATAGACTCCCTGGATCAACGACTCATGACCTTTCGTTACTCCAACATTCGGGTATTTTTGACAATTATGAAGTTTGACATCCCATGGCTTTGAGCTCCCAAAGCTCCAAAGTCATCAAGAGTTAGCTCCTTTTAGAATTAGTGCAGAATTCCTAGACCCTAGTCATATGGACCCTATGATTAATCTCGGGATATAATCTCTACTCTTAGCCGAGATTTGGTTAAGGTAGTGGGCACGATCCTAGGGTCTCTTGGGATACTGGTTTGAAGGAAGTGCCTTCCTAGCTTGCAGAAATTTAAGCTTTGAAACAGGGCGGGGTAATCTCGTGGATTTACCGAGACAGTAGCAATTCCAAGAGGCTTTCTCTGGCCCTGGAACTATGTGGTAACTCCCTGGGGAAAAAACCTTCGAGGGTTAAACTAGAGCATATGTAAAATCAAGTAGAAGCATAAGTCCTTGAGGAGATAAATACATACGCATCACTCAATTAGTCAATAAAGAGGCCAATCTTAAATGTATACATACATGCATTCATTCATTATTCCATTTCAAAGCACAAAATATGAAAACACTTATCAGAACCAAAATATGTGATGTGACAGCTGAAAGGAGTTCTCGTTTACACCCAACCAAAGGCTCAGTCACTCCTAATAGATTTACCACTGGCCACCCTCGAGCTAGACCATGATGTTTTGAGATTGAATCTTTTCTTCCGACTCAACGAAAGTTAGGGACAAAGGTTACCCTCCTACTCATGGAACAGAAATAGATAGGGACGAAGGTTACTCTCCTTCTCTCGAATCAGTCATAGATAGGGACGAAGGTTACTCTCCTTCTCCCGAGTCAATCTATATTTCCTGCGACCAGAACACACTCTTTTTCGCAGTTCTTCCTCGAACCTGAGAACTCGATCTCTCATCTCTGCACTCTTCGCAAGCCTTCCTCTGCCCACCATGCCTTCCTTTCTTGCCTTCCTTAGAAATATTGTGTGTGCCCTGAATTCCCAGTCCGTGATCAAGTCTGGAATCCTTACAGATGGGCGGTCTTCCCCATCCCCTCATTAACTCTTGAGGAGGTCTTCCCACTTACCAGCCTGACTATAATTCATTCATGGGTCAGAAGGTTGTTCTGATCCTAAGAAATTAAATCCATCAAATTAATGGTCTGGTGGAGGTTAATGAAACCATTCATGGTCCCCTTCACCATCTCTTTCATTGCATTTGTGGTCTCTCTTAGCACACCCCCCTTCCAACAGTCATGCAACACTTATGCATTTTCTAGTAAATAACATAATTTACATTCATTGACCTTTTATACAAAGGTACATCAAATCAAACATTCACACATATTGAGTCTTCCATAGTCTCTTGGCCAATATAGTTATATTTACAAACAGGGGGAAACAGGGAGAATTTTTTTTTGCCTCAGGAAACATGTCACATATTTAGGTGGTTTTTCGGCACATGGTTTCTTTCTCGGTGGTTTTCTATTTCCAGTTAAGGAATTAGGGTTGTTGACTAATCCAGGTCATTGGGTTAGAGTTTTGGATGTCGTTGGATCCTATATGTATATTGTATTGTAAACAATGTAACACAATGAATGAATATAGAATATGTTGGTTTTCCCAGTTTAGGTTTCCAGGGGAAAAATATATGTGTAATGTTTGTATTTGCCATTGTATATTTTCTGTTCTTTTACTGAATATCTGTTTGTAGTATATATTGTACAAGGTTAAAATCTACAGTAATGCCTCCACATTTTTAAAGCATGCACTATGGCGACCAACTCTAGATCATGGGTCACATAATTGATTTCATGCTCATTCAATTTTCTGGATTCGTAGCAAATTACACGCCCTTCTTGCATAAGGACTATTTCGAGTCCTTCCTTGAAGGAATCTGTACACACAAGGAAGTCATTAACAGGGTCTGCAATCTTTAGCACGAGTGCATGGGTTAGAAGGTATTTCAGTTTATGAAATATTTCTTCACATTCTGATGTCCAAGTGAACTTAACCCCCTTTTTATGAAGGGCGGTGATTGGACAACCAATCTTGAAAAATCCTTTTATGAACCTTATGTAGTATCCTGCTAAGCCCATAAAGGATCTGATATCATATACATCCTTTGGGGTAGTCCATTCCATGATATACATGATCTTGTCAGGGTCTACTACCACTCCTTCTTTAGAAATGACATGTCCTAAGTAATGGACTTGCTTCTGGAAAAGTCACATTTGCTAAACTTAGCGTAGAGATGAAGCTCTCATAGTACTTGAAGTGCAAGTCTAAGATGTTCTTCATGCTCCTCTTTGTTCTTGGAATAGATTAGGATATCATCAATGAAAACCAATACAAATGTGCCTACGAATTTGTTAAGTACAGTATTCATCAAGCACATAAAAGTGGCGAGAGCATTAGTTAATCCAAATGGTACCACCACAAATTCATAGTGACCATACCTTGCCCTGAAGGTTTTTTTGTGGATGTGTTTATCCTTGATTCGGACTTGATGGTATCCAGACCTTAAGTCAATATTTGAGAAAATGGAAGCACCTTTTAATTGGTCGAACAAGTCATCGATTCTTGGTAAGGGATACTTGTTCTTTATGGTTGTCTTGTTGAGTTGTCTATAGTCTATGCACAGTCGGAGTGTGCCATCTTTCTTTTTCACAAACAAGGTTGGTACTCCCCATGGAGACACGTTGGGCTCGATGTAGCCTTTGTCCATCATCTCCTTTAGCTATAGCTTGATCTCAACTAGCTCTGGTGTACTCATCTTATAGGGTGTCCTAGACATTAGCATTGCTCCTGGTGCATGTTCTATCGAGAAGTCAATGTCTCTTCACGGAGGTAGATCTGGTACCTCTTCTGGAAACACGTCTCTATACTCTCTTAATATGGGGTGGTCCTCTATGTTTGGTTTGTCATCCTCAACAAATTCCAACACATGTATTACATATATAGAACATCCCTTTTTTTAATTCTTTTTCATTTGAAGGGCTGATATTCATCTCACTTACACAGGGTTTTGAATCCCTTGGAGGGTTATTTTTCTCTGTTCTTCATTTTCACACTCTAAGGTCATATGGTAACAATACAACTTGGTTTCATGAGTGGCTAACCAGTCCATACCAATCAATGGGTCATAAGATCCTAGGTGAAGTATGTTAAGGGTAGCTTGGGTGGGCAATTCATCCATAATGAATTGGCAAGCTGGTATGACCTCTGCTACTTTTCTTTTGGTGTCAGTGGATAGTTGTACCAACCATGGCTTAACATGTCTAATTGTTTGGATTTTACACTTATCAATAGTCTGAGGGGCTACATAACTCCAATTAAAACCAAGGTCAATTAAAATAGAAACCAAATGGTTGGAAATCATACCTTCCATCTCCACCATTGAAGCTTAGTGATCAGCTTGTTTATTATCCATGGTTGCATAAATCCGTGGCATGCTCCTAGCCACATCATTGATTGTGGTAGCTTCTTGGATGTTGTATACTCTCCTACTATTTTGTTGTTTGTGTGGGCAATCCCTCAACAAATGTTATTCTTCGCAACCCCAACATTTCAAGGGTTCTCTCTTTGGGCTATCAGTCTTTCCTGGGGTTGATCCAAAAGGTTTATTTCCACTGTGGGAGGGGAAATTTTGTTAATACACACTTCTGGTAGGAAGGCTCATCCTAGAACGCTTCTTATAGTTCTTAAATATTGAGGATTTAAACCCCTTCTTCTTGAATCCCAAACTACTCTTCTCCTTCCATTCCTCGCGAAGTTTTGTCTGACTCCTGAACTGTTCATAAAAATACCTTGCCTTCTAGATAGTCTCTTCTAAGGTATTTGGCTCGTCAAACTCAATATTGTCCCAGTAGGACTGAGGTAACCCACTAATAAATCGTTTTAATTTACCTTTTAATCTTGTATGTAGGGTACATACCTTATCATCTCAAGGAATTTATTGATATATTCTTCTATGGTGAGTTGTCCCAACCTAAGTTCATAGAAATCCTTAGTCTTCCCATCAAAGTATTTCTCTGACATATACTTCTCCTTGAAGTATTTCTCAAACTATTTCCATTATAAGTCCTTCTCATGGATTCCTTTCACATTCCTCAAGTCTTCCCACCAAATGGAATCCTTTCCATTCAAGTTGAAGATGGTTATTCAAGCCTTCAAGTTTTCAGAGTAGTCATGAACTCTTAAGTACTTCTTTAAACTCAGCAACCAAGATTTTGCCTCTTCCCCTTTCTTAATATCTCCATCGAAAGAGGGTGGTTTTGTTTTCTTGAACTCTTCTGGATCACGAGTTTTGGAATGCTTTTGATTCTTTCCTTTCCTTTGAGAATGTGAGTTATTCTTACTACTATAAGACCCCTCGAGGTTTCCAGCTTCCTCTCCAGAGGACTCTCCCAATGAGTGTCCCATGCCTCCAGATTGGGCCTTCCTCGAGGTACTCCTCTGAGTGTGACCACTTATGGGGCCACATTTTTGTATCTCATGTGAGATTTGACTTCTCTTTGTATGTCATCAGTCCACATGACTGGTTGCAGGTCCATGCTCCATCTGCCTCTGTATATCGGATAAGATCTACAACAAGACTGAATTAATTTCCATTTGTTTTTCTTGCTCATTTATCAATCTCTCGTTGTCATCCTTGCAACTTTGTAATTCGTCCATGAGGCTCCTTACAGTTATAACCAGATCCGAAGGGGTATCCACCGCCTTCCTCTTGTCAGATTCTTCGTCTCTATTGTGGGATCCATCCCCCACTTCATGGCACGTCACCATCCTTTATGCTTGCAGTTTCCCATGATTTACTGACTACTTGAGTGCTGACAAAACACTTGTTGTTAGCTAACAATCTATTATTTCATGAACAACACACAATTCATATTTCTTAAATACACACACAAAGTAGAAGGTTTTCATTATTTTCTTCAGTAAAAGTTTAACCATACTCTTTAGGAAAGAGGTAAGGCAAGTTTTCACCCTTAATATTTCTTTAAACATGGTTTTTAATCGACTCATCCATGAGCCCAAGTAGGTCAAGTGTTGTAACCATGCTCTGATACCAATTTGTAACACACACAACCCCTGAGTGACTTTACTAGGGATAGGGAATGAAAATTACACTCTCTTTAACATCTCATATCCTTTGTCCGATGTATTTATCCTCTTCTACTCAGTCATAGCATTCTAATGACTGCTACCAGGACCAAATCCAAGCTTTGAATTGCAAGTTATGGCCTCCCAAAGTTCTTCGGGCATTCATTGGTTGAGGGCCACGTGGATCCACCTCATACGTGTTGTTTATAAGTTCCTTCCTCCATGATGGAAGACCATCCACCGTCTGATACCATGACTGGACTTAATCTCTTTCTCATATTTTAGTTGTGGAGGAATTCGGTGCTTCGACACTTCACGCCTCTTTGTTATCTACGCACAAGACCACCCGAAGTTCTAATCTTCTGAAGTCCCGTAAGCTTGCCACATGGCTTCGGCCTTCGGGTTGTTCAGTCTCTCTACCATACTACACCAAAAACCCTTCAGAGTCCCGAAGTCCCAAACTCTCGGAGTCCCAGTCACTTCACCAACCCTTTTGGCTAGGCAGGCACATACCACAAGCTCACATGTGGAAGGGCCAAGGGTGACACGCGCCCTCATTGGGGGTGACACGTGTCACGTTCCAGTAGGTGTATAGGATATGTAATACGCATGAATTGGGGTAACACGTGGCACTTAAAACTAAGGTCTACATGTCCCTGGGTGACATGACTATGTCACATCACCCCAAACTAATAGCCTTCTAACATCCCTCAGATCTCATTGTCGAGATCCGACCATATAGATCCATAGATATATGAATCTTGTTACTTCGGGAGTTCAGCGTTTGGGATTTTGGTGGTGTAAACTCCTCCTTTCTCCTGAAGTTGGTCAACGTCGGGCTAACCATATTCCAGATCTAATGGCTAGGAAATGTCTCGAAGAATCCTTGAATCGTCGGCTCTCGTCACTTCAGAGATTCGACGTTCAAGAGTTTTGTGATGCAAAATCCCCCTTTCTCCTGAAGTAGTCAATGTTGAATTGACCATGGGATAGATCCAATGATCAGGGAGGGATCCAACATGCCGTCAAATCAATGGTTCCCATCAGTTCATTGTTTCAGCCTTCGGGGATTTTGTCGTTACAACGCCTCGGTCCTCCCGAATCGGTCAACGTCGGGCTGACTTCATCATAGATCTAACGGCTAGGAGAGCACCCGAAGGATCCCCAAATCAACGGTCCTGGTCACTTCGCGGCTTCGGCCTTCGGGGGTTTTGGCTTCACTGCCACTCCATTTTCCCAAAGCGGGACTTCGTCGAAGTACCATGTGCGGGTTCCTTCTCCTGAAAGATTGGACGGTAGGCGGGGCTTCTAACGATATCCCCCAAATCTACGACTCTCCTTCACTTCGTAACTTCAGTTTTCGGGGAGTTTAATGCTATAGCATATCCATTCTCCTGAAGTGGAACTTCATCAAAGTACCATACGCGAAACCTTCCATTAGACGATCAGACAGTCGAGAAGGGGCCCCAACAGACTCCCCAGATCAACAACTCAGAACCTTTCGCGACTCCAACATTCGGGTATTTTTGACAGTTATGAAGTTTTACATCCTAGGGCTTCGAGCTCCCGAAGCTCTGAAGTCATCAAGAGTTAGCTCCTTTCAGACTTAACACAGAGTTCCTAGACCCTAGTTATATGGACCCTCTGATGAATCTCTGGCTATAATCTCTACTCTTAGCCAAGATTTGGTTAAGTTCGTGGGTGCAAGCCTAAGGTCTCTTAGGCTATTGGTTTGAAGGAAGCGCCTTCCTAGCTCACAGAACTTTAAGTTCTGAAACATGGAGGGGTAATCTTGTGGATTTACCAAGATGGTAGCAGTTCCAAGAGGCTTGCTCTGGCTCTGGAACTGTGAGGTAACTCCCTGGGTAAAACACCTTCGAGGGTTAAACTGGACCATATGAAAAATCAAGCAGAAGAATAAGTCATGGAGGAGATAAATACATACATATCACTTGATCAGTCAATACAGAGGCCAATCTTAAATGTATACATACATGCATTCATTCATTATTCCATTTCAAATCACAAAAGCATGAAAACACTTATCAGAACCAGAAGACATGATGTGAGTGTTGAAAGGGGTGCTTGTTTCCACCCAACCAAAGGCTCAGTCACTCCTAACCACCCCCAAGCTAGACCATGATTCTTTGAGATTGAATATTTTCTTCCGGATCAACGAAAGTTAGGGACAAAGGTTACTCTCCTTCTCTCGGAACAGAAATAGATAGGGACGAAGGTTACTCTCCTTCTCCTGACTCAGTCATAGATAGGGATGAAGGTCACTCTCCTTCTCCTGAGTCAATATCTATTTCCTACACCCAGAACACACTCTTTTTCACACTTCTTCCTCAAACCCGAGAACTTGGTCTCTCATCTCTGCACTCTTCACAGGCCTTCCTCTACCCACCACGCCTTCCTTTCTTGCCTTCCTCGGAAATATTGTGTGTGGCCCAAATTCCCAGTCTATGGTCAAGTCTGGAATCCTTACAGATGGTTGTTCTACACCATCCCCTCATTAACTCTTGAGGAGGTCTTCCCGCCTACCAACCTGATTGTAATTCATTCCTGGGTCAAAGGTTTGTTCTGATCCTGAGCAATTAAATCCAACAAATTATTGGTCTGGCGGAAGTTAACGCAACCATTCCTGGTCCCCTTCACCATCTCTTTCATAGCATCCATGGTCTCTCTTAGCAAACCCCCCTTCCAGCAATCATGCAACACTTTATCCATTTTCTAGTAAATAACAAAATTTACATTCAATGACCTTTTATACAAAGGTCCATCAAATCAAACATTCACACATATTGAATCTGCCATAGTCTCTTGGCCAATATAGTTATATTTACAAACTGGGGGAAACAAGGTGTTACAAATAACATCTAGGTGTCCAAGCTATGCTAAGAAAGTTTTAACCCCAAAAAAGGTCGTTTAATGCCTCAAAATGGCTCTGGAAGGTTCCAGACCCTAATTTTCCAAACTATGACCTGCCACTAAAATGACCTTGCAAGCTAATTCCTCCAATTGTTTCCACTATGAAAGAATCGAGATAGATGAAAAATAATATAACGATCCAATCTGGATCAACATCCCTTACGAGGATGAAGAGGAAATAATTCCATGGCAAGAGTCTTTCAATTTGGAACAAATATTCAATATTGTCGGATCCTTATGGAATAAGAGATATTATCATGCATGATATGGAAGGAACACATTAATTGATTCTTAATAATTATAATTATAGTCCACTTCTCCCCCATATTACGAGTGAAAGGGAAAATGTAGAACTACCATTAAAGCATCCCAATTTATATCAACTATATCCATATGGATCATGTTCTCTAATAAATAATGATTTGATCATCGAGATAATAAGAGAACTATTAATGATAGTGCAAAGTTGAAGTTGAAATGGTCCAACTGA
>ML801203.1:331970-361622 GCA_009831015.1 Picea engelmannii
GATTTTAACATGGTTGGGGAAGGAGAAATCTTAGGGGAGCCAATATCTCTCCAACAAGACAAGGACATTACACAAGTCAATGCACCTTCATGAACTATTTTCCTAAATATGTTTGTATTATGATACAAAACCTTAATTTGGAAAGTTGGGTAGTGCAAAATCCTAAGCTTCACATTCTTCAAGTAAAACATTATTAATTGAGATTCCATGTGATTGAAATCTCCTATAGTAGGAAAAAATACTCGCTTTTGCATGGGGCATCTCTAGAGAACCTCTAAGGATGACATAGCGTACAAGGCTTGCGCTAGATCTTCCACGATGGAGTAATTCTAAGCTACCCTGGCATTCGGATTGTGCACTAACATTTTGAGCAAACCCTTGGGCATGTGTGGCATTTATTTAACGGTTGGTTTCTCAATATAAAGAGGATTTTTAGGTTCAAAAGAAGAAATTTATTTCCCTCTAGAATCATATTCAAATGCATTGTAATTAGGAGCTCTGGTCTAGATGTTCACACATCTAAAAATTCACCGAGTTTCCCCCTTGTTGAGGGGATCCTTGATTACCCCCTTGCAAAGGTGCAGGTTGTTTTGGAATACAACAACCAATTACTAATAGTGTGGAGGAAAATGGTTATTTAACATAGTGGGAATATTGATATGTCAACATTAATTAGGATTCCTTAAGTTTGGGGCACTAATGTATCAAATGATCCTCCTTACAAATCTTGCATGGATTGACCTTCTTATAATCTTTCTTACCCCCACCAACATTATTATCGTTCTTTGCATTATTTGCTCATGCCCCTTTCTTGTTTTTTTTTTCCTTTTCTTCCCTCCAAGTTGTTGGTTACCCTCAAGATTAGATGTCTACATGGTGTGGACATTGAAAGGTTGAAGTGGGGTAGCTTACGGAGTCATAGGTGGTTGTAGAGAGGTCTGTCTCATTTGGCTTGTCACTTGACTAACCCTGACAATCTTTATGGAACCAACCATGCCATAGAGATGTGGTCCAATCTTGGGTTTTGTGGGGTCTATGTTTGTCCTTGGTGAATTATGAAACATCTCATACACAACCCTAGATTGCAAATACACCAAATCTAATTGTTGGGTTCTAAAAATGGCCTCCTCCTAAAAATGGACTCCTAATAGGGAGACATCCTTCGAAATATATGGAAATAAGGATCTCATGAACCACTCTAATAAAAAATATTGAGGGATTTGATCTTTAATCATACGACATCATCTCCAGTACTCATGAATGTGATCAAATATATACATGGTGCTATCCTATCAAATGAAGACAAAATCTCATCCCTAATTCATATCGAACATGAAACTAAAAGTGGTTAAGGAATGTCAAAGTGAGGGCATCAAAGGTGTGGAAAGAATATGATGTGAGTTCAAGTACCATTTTGACGCTACCCTAGTTAGGGTACGCTAAAAGAGTCTATGGAATTTTCCATCGAGGACTTTGATGAGAACCACAAATTCAAATTCATCACATGATTACCCAAATCATTTCCATATTTTCCCTCAAATTTTAGAATATTTGAGAGAAGTTTGGTAGGGACCAGGGGATAATTTGGATCATGAAGAACTGGTTCATTGGTGAGCTTCGTCAAATCTAAAAGATTCAACATTGTTAAGAAAGGAAGTCTTGTCTACATATCCAAGTCATAAAATCATTATCTAGGGCAAAGTCCATGAGAGGTAGAAAAGCATTGTTTGCTTGATGTCTAAGGAATTGACTAAAGTTGGAGGGCACTTGAACATAAGGAGGAAGTCCTTCATACATAAAATTTCCAAATTTTTGGAAGGTATTGCTCCATGATAGCTGTAACACACCCACGATGGGGCTAAAAATAAAAAATAAATTGTCCTCCTTACAGAAACAAATCCTATTTATCTCTACGTGTTCTAATTTGGAGAGTCCAAGACTCATCCTGAGCCTCTGGTCAAGATTCTTCGAGTCTAAATCAAAATAGACTTTGAGACCATGATAGTCTCACCTCTAAATCAGACACAGGCCCTTTCGTCCTTTGTTTCAGGTCGTATGATACCTGTGACATTCTCCTTTGCGCTTCATCGAAGTCTCAGAGTTGGCGGTAGCCCCTTTTCTCTTAGCCTCTCCTCGGATGTGACCTTGGCAATGACCACGCGATTGTGAGCACAGCCACAAGAAGTTTGGGGTCAAACTACTTTTAGGTCTGTAATCCTCCTCAAGTCTCCATGTGTCCTCCTGCCAAAACCACGGTTTGAATTGCGGCCCACCCTCGGGATATTAAACTTCATGCAACTCTTTTCCCCGCAATGCTACGAGATCATCGATCTTGCGATCTTGACGATAATGTCTGAATCGACGGTTTAGATATGTGCCTCTTGAATCTACGGACCAGATCTATCCCTCCTAGATCAATGACTATGATCTCTTCACAATTCCATACTTTGGGGTTTTGAAATCTCAAACCCTGCTTCTTTTGTACTTCAAACTTCTAGAGTTGATGATCTACAGACACCTATCCTACTCCATCAACGGTCTTTCTTCCACTTCGAGTGTTTGACCATTTAACCTAAATCAACAGTCCTTCAACCCTCTTCTCGATCGACGGTTAATATCTCCTTTGGGTTTCGGACTTCTGAGATCTCAAATATCAAACCTTTTCCCTGATGAATTTTATTCAAAGGCTACAATCCTATGACGAATGTCCTCCTGATTTGACGGTCGAGGATTACTTCAGGTCTTCACCTGGAGATCACAGATTTTCTCCACATGTCCTCCAAATCCAATGGTTATGAATCACTTCGAGACTTTACCCTAAGTTCATGGATTTTCACCACGTGTCCTCTGAATCCAACGGCTATGAATCACTTCAAGACTTTACTCGAAGTTCACGGATTTGCACCATGTGTTCTCCAGATCTGACGATTCAGATCTTCTTCGGATGATCCGACGGTTGACATTTACTTCGGGTGTTTTCCAGAATCCACAGATTCACGCCACCTATCCTCTGGATCTGACGGTCCATATCTTTTTTGGCCCTTCGTCTCTTCGGCGTTTCGGGCTTCGAGAGTTTCAACTCTCAACTTTAAACTCTCGAAGTGATTTCTCAGAAGTCTATGATCTATTGCCACGTGTCCCTCTAGACCTGAGGAATAGGAATTACTTCGGGACTTTACCCGAAGCTCACAGATCTACACCACATCTCTATTAAACTCTGACGGCCTAGATCCACTTCGAGTGATCTGACACCTGAGATTTACTTTGAGCGATCTGATGATTCAAATTCACTAAGGTTGTTCAGACGAGTGAGATTTACTTTGGATTTCTAGCTTTCCGGGCTTCGAAAATCTCAAGCCTCAAACTTGCCTCCTCTCGAACAGATTCCTCCAGAGTCCACGATTTTTTGCCACGTGTCCCTATGGATCGAGTGGTTCAGATTCACTTCGGGTCTTCAGGGTTCGTGAATTTCAAATTTTAACTGAAAACCCTCGAATAGATTTATTTGGAGTTCACGATCCATCACCAAGTGTCCCTCTTAACAATGGACGGTCCCAAACTACTTCGGGACTTCGAAACTTTGGTAAGTCCTCTTCTCCTACATGTGAAAGGTACTAAGGTTCGTGCACCTTGTTTAGATCAGACGGATGTCGAGCCTCTGCGATGTGATCCAATGACCACTATCGCTCCTCCTCCTAGGCTTTTGACTTACTCTGACTTAGAAGGTTTTATAAGTGCTCAAAGGCTTCGACCCTTTCTCCTCCTACAGGCCCATCTCCTAGATTTCGTTTGCGCTCCTGAAAGTGCTATCTCTTATGAGCTTGATCTCTTTGAATTTTTTCACCATCCCACACACTCCTTGCATTTCAGGGATCGCTTCAAACTCAGATCGAAGGTCAACGGTAATCGACGATTCATAGGAATTGCAGGGTCCCAACATGCGGGTTCTTTACTAGGGAGTTTGACCTCTACAATATGGAAAGTGCTCACTTGATTCTAGTCTAATCGGGATCGTTGATCCTCCAGCCCGTCGAGATCAGCGGCAGGGGTGAATTGTGGGCCACGAGCTAGTGCGTTTTCTATTTTCACCTTCACGCTCTGCAGTGATTTCCCCACCCTTGATCTTCATTCATAGATCGATGATGCATATCAATTGTGGGGTTTAACTTGACCTTCGTACAATTTGACATCTCATAGCCTTGAGCTACAAAGTTCCTAGACCCAGGTCACATGGATCTTCATAAAACTATGGGGTTATGATCCCCGCTCTTAGTCGGGTTTTTGGTTAAGGAACTAAGTGCAAGTTTAGAGTCTCCTAGGCTACTGGTCTGAAGGGAACACCTTCTCAACTCGCAGAGATTTGAGCTCTGAATAAAGACAATGTAACTTGTGAGGTTACCAAATCAGTAAATATGCCCAGAGGCTTGCTCCGACTCTGGAACGATGATGTAAATTCCTAGGGAAAGCGCCTTCGAGTGATTAAAATAGGGTGTATGGAAATCCAAGCAGAATTATAGGTTCTCAAGGAAACGAGCGCATATTCATAACTTAATCATTTAATACAAAGAAAGAAACCTTTATAGACATGTAAATACTCGCATGCATCCATTATTTACAATTCAAAAAACATAAGGCAAGAAAACACTTATCAAAACCATAGAGTGTGATGAAACTGCTAAAAGGGGTGCTTGTTTCCACCCAAACATAGGCTCAATCACTCCCAATGGATTTATCATTGGCCACCCACGAGCTTAAGCCACGATGATTTGAGATTCAATCTCTTACTTCCATCTCAATGGAAGTTAGGGATGAAGGTTACTCTCCTTCTCCCAATACAGAAAAATAGATAAGGACGAAGGTTACTCTCCTTCTCCTAGTTCAATCTCTAATTTATGTGATCAAAACTCATTTTTCCTCCTTCTGTCCTTCCTCGGACCAGAGATTTTCCTCTCTCCTCTCTGCATTTTCTCTGCAGGTCTCTCTCTGTCCACGACGCTTCCTTTCTTGCCTCCCTCAACAAGATTGCTTGTGGCTCGAATCTCCCAATCTGTGGTCAGGTCCGAAAGCCTTACCGATGGGCAGTCTTCCCCATCCATCATTAACTCTTGAGGGGGCCTTCCCACCTACCATCCTGATGGGAATTCATTCCTGGTCAGAGGGTTGTTCTTCTCTAAGAAAATTAATTCCAGCATGGTACTGGTTCAGTGGAGGTTAACACAACCATTCTTGGTCCCCTCCACCACCTTTCACAGCATTTCGTGGTCTCTCTCTTAGCACATCCCCTCTTTTAGCAATCATGCAACACGTAACCATTTTCTATTAAAATAATCAAAATTTACATTCATCGACCTTCTACACAAGGTCCATCAAATCAAACATTCACACTTTTAAGTTTTCCATAGTTCCTTGCCCCATATAGTTATATATATAGACTGGGGGAAACAGGGTGTTATAATTCCCTCTACCTTAAAGGAATCATCATCCTCGATGTCCTATCTATCAACATGATATGTATGTATAGAAGTAAACAAAATCAGATATGCATGTCTCATGGCATCCTCCATTTCCTATGTAGCCTCATCTGGGCCAAAGTGTTTCCACTGCACCTTGACCTATGCAATGGTTCAATTCCTGAGTGAGGTTTCCTTCCTGTCTAATATGCATTGGGGTTCTGGCAAGAATTCTCCCTATGGATCCACATGGATCACAAACCAGTCAATTATATGATTAGCATCATGTACATATTTCTTCAACAATGAAACATGAAAAACATTATGTGCCTTTACAGTGGGAGGAAGTGCTAGCCTATAGGCTACAGGTCTCACTCTATCTAATACTTCAAATGGTCCACAATACCGAGGTGCTAACTTGGCATAGGCTCCCATTCTCAGGGAACCCTTCTTGGGTCTAACTCTGAGATAGACATGGTCTCTGGTCTTGAACTCTCTCGGAGTTCTCTTTCTGTCGACGTAAATTTTTTGTCTATCTTGAGAAATATTCAGATTTTGTCTTATCTGAACCACTTGTTGTTCCATTTCTTTCAGCATGTCGGGTCAAATTGTAATTTTTTCCACTCGATTTCTCCAATTGATTGGAATCTTGCATTGTCTACCATAGAGGACTTCAAAAGGGCTCATCTTCAAGGATTCTTGATAACCGTTGTTGTAGGAAAACTCTACCAATGGTAAGTAGTCTTCCCACTTCTTCAATTGATGCATTAAATGCATCCTTAGCATGTCTTCTACTATTTGGTTCACTCTTTTTGTCTTTCCATCAGTTTGGGGGTGATAAGCTATGTTGAATAACAATTTTGTCTCCAAACCGACCATTAGGGATTTCCAAAATTTCGAAGTAAACTTGGTGTCTCTGTCAGATATAATTTCCTTGGGCATGCCATGCAGTCTGAATATCTCCTTCATGAAGATGTTGGAAATATCTATTTCCCTACAGGTTGACTTAACAGGGATGAAATGGGTAGACTCACTCAGTTTTTTCACCACGACTATGATGGCATCATTTTGTTTGGTTGACTTTGGTAGTCCGTTGATGAAATCCATGGAGATGGTTTCCCATTTCCATTATGGGATTGGTAGGGGTTGTAACAATCCTTTTGGATGTTAGTGTTTCACCTTAACTTGTTGGCACTCTAGGCACTTAGCTAGATAGTTAGCTATATCTTTCTTCAACCTAAGCCAAAAGAATTGTTTCCTAGTGGTCATGATCATCTTCTGATATATTGGGTGACCAGTATATGGTCTTTTATGTAGTTCATCCATTATGAACCTCTTCAATTCGTACAAGTTTTGAATATAAAATCTGTTTATGTAAGTCAACAACCCTTCCTCGAGCATCTGGTAGCCTTCATACTTCATCCTTGTAGGCTCTTGTCTTAGGTATGAGGTCAAGGTCTTGAACAATGCATCTGTCTCTTGTGCATTTCTGACCCTTTCCCTGACGTTTGTTTCATAGGCGCTTACTGTTGCTAGATGAATAGTTTTTATACTCCTGCTAAGGGCATAGGCCACCTTATTTTCCTTTACTTTTATGTGTTTGCTTTCGAAATCGAATTCACTTAGGATATCCATCCACCTAGCTTGTCTGGAATTGAGTTTTTGTTGATCAAACAGGTGTCTCAATCCACAATGATCTATCATAAGCACAAATATTGTTAAGCCCTAATATTGGCTCATTACCCATTAATTGGGGCATATTAGATTAGTAATGTTATTTTATTTATGTCAGATTTAGGCCATTAGTTGTAATTTATATTAGTAATGTTATTTTATTTATGTTGGCTTAAGGCCATTAGTTGTAATTATACCTCCTAGTCTCCTATATATACCAAGGAGACATTTTCATTTTGAATCATCTTGTACTTGAACATTTAAGTGGGGTAAAAGGAGGTTGCCCCCTTGAAGAGGCTTCTTATCTGAAATTATCTCTTTTTTCAAGGCGTTGAGTAATTTTTCTAAGGATTTTCTATGCTATATTGATATTTGGTTCTTAACATATGGTATCAGAGCTCAAGGTCTTGGGGTTTCGCTGCTACATCTGAGACACCATGGAATTTTCGCTATAACTATTTTTCTACAATGTTTCAAAAGGAACGAATTGGAGGGTATTTAGAAGACGGATCAAGGTACGTTGGGTTAAAAATGCAGACCCTGGGGACTTATACTTTCGGAGATACAGCCTGTACAATATAGGGTTCTAGAATCATCCTGAAATGAGTCATTGCGGAATTTTCGCTATAAAAATTTTTCTGTAACGTTTCATACCCGAAACTTTGGAGGCCATTTACAGAAATTACTATTGTACCTTTGATAAAAATTTCAGCTTCTGGGTCATCTTAAATTTGTAGATACACTCTGTGTAAGATAGGGTATCTGACTATCCCTATTGACTAGTCTCAAGAAGGTGTTCCAGGTAAAACAATCATAACTTCTTCCTAGAGTATCCAAATTGTGTGGGACTAGTTGCATTGGATCGTGGACAGTCTATAGTATTTTGGGTGCGAGTTTCAGAATTTTATATCAATNGTACACCCAGTTTTCCATGTTTCATGCTTAAAGAAGGTTATAGGCGACAAGATCCCAGTTCAAACTATATTGCCAGAAATTGACGAGGAAGGAAAAATCATATTGGAGCCTGAAGCCATCACTGACACAAGAATTCACCAACTAAGGAATAGATCCATTTCAGAGTATCTCATTCAATGGAGGAAACTATCGGCTGAAGATTCCACTTGGGAAGATGAGTTATTTATACAGAAGCATCCAGAGTTACTCAAGCGTTGTGGACAACACTTGTCTCAAGGGGAGGGGCATGTTAAGCCCTAATATTGGCTCATTACCCATTAATTGGGGCATATTAGATTAGTAATGTTATTTTATTTATGTCGTCTTTAGGCCATTAGTTGTAATTTAGATTAGTAATTTTATTTTATTTATGTCGGCTTTAGGGCATTAGTTGTAATTATACCTCCTAGTCTCCTATATATACCAAGGAGACATTTTCATTTTGAATCATCTTGTACTTGAACATTTAAGTGGGGTAAAAGGAGGTTTCCCCCTCGAAGAGGCTTCTTATCTAAAATTCTCTCTTTTTCAAGGTGTTGAGTACTTTTTCTAAGGATTTTCTATGCTATATTGGTATTTGGTTCTTAACAAATATTCTACCCAAGAGGTAGTGCCTCCACATTTTTAAAGCATGTACTATGGAAGCCAATTCTAGGTCATGGGTCAAATAATTGATCTCATGCTCATTTAATTTCCTAGACGTGTAGCAAATTACACGTCCCTCTTTCATAAGGACTCCTCCGAGTCCTTCCTTGCAGGCATCTGTACACACAAGGAAATCATTATTCGGGTCTACAATATTTAGCATGGGTGCATGGGTTAGGAGGTATTTCAGTTCCTGAAATCTTTCTTCACATTTCAATGTCCAAATGAATTTAATCCCCTTTTTTTGAAGGCCAGTGATTGGACAGCTAATCTTGGAAAACCCTTTTATGAACCTTCTATAGTATTCCATTAATCCCTTGAAGGATCTAATATCGGATACATCCTTCGGGGTAGGCCATTCCATAATAGATTTGATCTTGTTAGGGTCTACTGCCACTCCTTCCTTAGAAATGACATGGCCTAGGTAATGGACTTGCTTCTAAAAGAAGTCGCACTTGCTAAAATTAGCGTAGAGATGATGCTCTCTTGCTACTTGAAGTACGAGTCTAAAAGTTTCTTCATGCTCCTCCATGTTCTTGGAGTAGATTAGGATATCATCAATGAAAACCAATACAAATTTTTCCATAAATTTGTTGAGTACATTATTCATCAAGCACATAAAAGTGGCGGGGGCATTGGTTAACCCAAATGACACCACCATGAATTCATAGTGACCATACCTCGTCCTGAAGGTTGTTTTGTGGATTTCTTCATCCTTAACCTGAACTTGATGGTAGCCAGACCTTAGGTCGATCTTCGAGAATATGGATGCACCTACCAATTGGTTGAACAAGTCATCGATTCTTGGTAAGGGGTACTTGTTCTTTATGGTTTCCTTATTGAGTTGTCTGTAATCTATGCACGGTCGGAGTGTTCCATATTTCTTTTTCACAAATAGGACAGGAACTCCCCACGGAGATACATTGGGTCGGATGTAGCCTTTTTCCATCATCTCCTTTAGCTATAGCTTGATCTCAACTAGCTCTAGCATTCTCATTATGGCGTTCTAGATGTTGGTTCGCTCCCAGTGTAAGTTCTATCGAGATGTTGGTACCTCTCCCAGTGTAAGTTCTATTGAGATGTTGGTACCGCTCCCAGTGTAAGTTCTATTGAGATGTTGGTACCGCTCCCAGTGTAAGTCCTATCTTGGAGGTAGACCTGGTACTTCTTATGGGAATACGTCCTTGTATTCTCTTAATATGGGGTGGTCCTATAGGTTTGGTTTGTCATCCTCAACAAATTCCAATACATGTATGGCATATACGGAACACCCCTTTCTGTAATACTTTTTTATTTGAAGGGTTTATATTTTCCTCACTGAGAGAGGCTTTTGAATCCCATGGAGGGTCATCTTGCTTCCTTCTTCATTTACACATTCTAAAGTTTTGTGATAACAATCCAATTTAGTTTTGTAAGCATCCAACCAATCCATACCAATCAACAAGTCATAATATCCCAGGGGAAGCACGTTAAGGGTCGCTTGGGTGGGCAATCCACCCATGATGAATTGACAAGTTGGTATGACCTATTCACTTTTCTTTTGGTCCCAGTGGCTAATTGCACCAACCACAGTTTAACATGTCTAATTGGTTGCAGTTTACCCTTATCAACAGTCTGAGGGGCCACATAACTCAAATTAGAACCTGGGTCAATTAAAATAGAAACTAGATGGTTGGCAATCATACCTTCCAGGTCCACTACTGAAGGTTGGTGGTCGGTTTGATTATTGTCCAAGGCTACATAGATTCGTGACATGCTCCTAGCCACATCATTGATGGTGGTAGATTCTTGGATATTGTAGACCCTCTTACTATTTTGTTGTTTGTGTGGGAATTCCCTCAATCGATGATCTTCTCCACAACCCCGGCATTTTAAGGGTTCCTTATTTAGGTTATCAGTCTTTCCTGGGGCTGTATTAAAAGGTTTATTTCCACTTTGAGAGGGGAAAATTTTCTAATATACACTTCTAGTAGGAAGGCTCCTTCTAGAGTATTTTCCATATTTCTTGAATCTTGAGGATTTAAACCCTTTCTTCTGGAATCTCGAACTACTCCTAGTCTTCGAGTCCTCACGAGGTCTTGTCTTACTCCCAAACTGTTCATAACAATACCTTGCCTTTCAGATATTTTCTTATAAGGTCTTTGGTTCGTTGAACTCAATCCTATCCTGGTAGGTCTAAGGTAACCCACTAATGAACCGCTGAATTTTTACTTTTTCATCTTTTATGTAGGGTACATACCTAAATAGTTCAAGGAACTTATTAACAAATTCATCTATGGTGAGCTGCCCCGACCTGAGTTCATAGAACTCCTTAGTATTCCCATCCATGTATTTCTATGATAGATATTTCTTCCTGAATTATTTCTTGAACTGTTTCCATGACAAGTCCTTCTCATGGACTCCTTTCACATTTCTAAGGTCTTCCCACCAAATGGAAGCCTTCCCATTCAGGTTGAAGATGGTTACTCAAGCCTTCAATTTTTCAGGGAAGTCATGGACTATGAAGTATTTCTTTAAAACAAGCAGCCAAGCTTCAGCCTCTTCTCCCTTCTTAATCTCTCGATCGAAAGAGGGTGGTTTGGCTTTCTTGAATTCTTCAGGATCATTATTTTTGGAATGCTTCTGCTTCTTTCCTTTCCTTCAAGAATGTGAGTTGGCTCTGCCACTAGAAGATCCTTCATAGTTACAAGCTTCCTTTCCATAGGAATCCACCAATGAGTGGCCCTGCCTCTAGGCTAGGCCTTCTTTGAGGTACTTTTCCTAGTGTGGTCACTTATGGAGTCATGTTTTCGGATCTCAGGTGGACTTTGACTTCTCTTATTATGTCGTCGGTCCACATGCCTGGTTGACAGTTCATGTTGTAGTTGCCTCTGTATGTTGGATAAGATATACAGCAAGACCATGTTAATTTATGTCTGTTTTTCTTGATCCTTTATCAATCTCTCGTTGTCATCCTTGCAACTCTGTAATTCATCCCTAAGGCTCCTTACAGTTTCAATGAGATCTAGAGGGGTTTCCACCACCCTCCTTTCGTCATATTATTTTTCTCTATTGTGGGAGCCATCCCCCACTTCATGACATGTCACCATCCTTTAGTCCTGGAGGTTTATCGTGATTTACCGGCTGCTCAAGTGTTGACAAAAACACTTATTGTTAGCTAATTGTTTATTAGTTCATGAACCATACATGGTTCAATTTATTAAATGCATACACACAGTAGAAATTTTCATTGTTTTCTTTAATAACATTTTTAATTAGAATTTTTAAGAAAGAGGTAAGCTAGAGTGTCATTCTTTTAAAAGTACTCCAAATAGATTTTTTAAGCGAATCATCCGTGAACCCAAGCAAGCCAAGTGTTGTAACCATGCTCTGATACCAATTTGTAACACACCCATGATGGGGCTAATATAAAAATAAAAATCGTCCTCCTTACAGGTACAAATCCTCTTTCTCTCTACAGGTTCTAATTTGGAGAGTCTAGGACTCAACCCGAGCCTCCGATCAATATTCTCCAAGTTTAAATCAAACGAGACTTTGAGACCATGATAGTCTCACCTCTAAATCAGACACAGGCCCTTTCGGCCTCTGTTGCAGGTTTTATGATACTCGTGACCTTCTCCTTCATGCTTCAGCGAAGTCTCGAAGTTGGCATTAGCCCCTTTTATCTTCGCCTCTCCTTGGATGTTACCTTGGCAATGACCATGCGATTGCGAGTGTGGCCATAAGCGATTTGGGGTCAAACTACTTTTGGGCCCACAATCCTCCTCAAGTCTCCACGTGTCCTACTGATGAAACCACAGTTTGAATTTGGGCCCACCCTTGAGATTTTAAACTTCACGCAACTCCTATCCCCGCAATGCTATAGGATCGCCGATCTCGTGATCTTGATGATATTGTTTGAATCGACAGTTCAGATCTACGCCTCTTAAATCTACGGACCAGATCTGTCCCTCCTAGATCAACGACTGTGATCTCTTCGCAATTCTGGAATTCAAGGTTTTGATATCTCAAACCCTGCTTCTTTTGTACTTCAAACTTCTGGAGATGACAATCTACAAACACATGTCCTGCTCGATCAACGGTCTTTCTTCCACTTCAAGTGTTTGACCATTTAACCTAAACCAACGGTCCTCCAACCCTCTTCTCGATCGACGGTCAATATCTCCTTCGGGTTTTGGACTTATGAGATCTCAAATCTCAAACCTTTTCCCCAATGACTTTTATTTGAAGGCTACAATCATATGACGCATGTCCTCTTGATTTGACGGTCAAGGATTACTTCGGGTCTTCACCCGGAGCTCATATAGTTGTGCCACGTGTCCTTTGAATCTGACGGCTATGAATCACTTCGATACTTTACCTGAAGTTCACAAATTTTTTCCACGTGTCCTCCGAATAAAACGGCTATGAATCACTTCGGGACTTTACCCAGAGTTCACGGATTTGCACCACGTTGTCTCCAAATTTGACGAATTGGATCTACTTCGAACGATCCAACATTCGACGTTTACTTCGGGTGTTTTCCAAAATCCACAGATTCACGCCACCTGTCCTCTGGATCTGACGGTCCAGATCTATTTCGGCCCTTCGTCTCTTCAATGTTTCGGGCTTCAGGAGTTTCAACTCTCAACCTGAAACTCTCGAGGTGATTTCTCCAAAGTCTACGATCTGTTGCCATGTGTCCCTCTAGACTTGACGGCTAGGAATTACTTAGGGACTTTACTCAGAGCTCAGAGATCTACGCCACGTCTCTACTGAAATCTAACGACAGAGATCCACTTCGGGTGATCCGATGCCTAAGATTTACTTCGGGCGATCTGATGATTCAGATTCACTCAGGTTTTTCAAATGGGTGAGATTTACTTCGAACCTCTATCTCTCCAAGCTTTGAAAATATCAAGTCTCAAACTTACCTCCTCTCAAACAGATTCCTCCAAAGTCCACGATCTGTCGCCACGTGTCCCTCTGGATTGGGCAGTCCAGATTCACTTTGGGTCTTTAGAGTTCAGGAATTTCAACTTTTAATCAAAAACCCTCAAACAGATTTCTCTGGAGTTCATGATCCATCGCCACGTGTCCCTCTTGAAAATGGTCCCAAACTACTTCGAGACTTTGGAACTTTGGTAAGTCCTCTTCTCTTGTGTGTGCAAGGTACTAAGGTTTGTGCACCTTGTTTAGATCAGACGACTGTCGAGCCTCTGTGATGTGATCCAGTGACCATTATCACTCCTCCTCCTAGGCTTCTGACTTACTCTGACTTAGAAGGTTTTCTAAGTGCTCAAAGGATTCGATCTTTGCTCCTCCTACGACTGCGCCTCTTAGATTTAGTCTACGCTCTTGAAAGTGTTATCTCTTCTGAGTTTGATCTCTTTGAAGGTTTTCACCATCCCACGCACTCCTTGCATTTCAAGGATCGCTTCAAACTCATATCGAAGGTCAACGACAATCGATAGTTCATAGGAATTGTGGGGTCCCAACATGTGGGTTCTTTACCAGGGAGTTCGACCTCCGAAATCTAGAAAGTGCTCACTTGATTCTAGTCTAACCGGGATTGTTGATCCTCCAGCCCACCAATATCAACGGCAAGGGTGAATTGTGGGCCATGAACTAGCACATCCGCTATTTTCACCTTCACGCTCCGCAGTGATTTCCCTACCCTCGATCTTCATTCATAGATCGACGATGCATATCAATTGTGGGTTTTAACTTGACCTTCGTACAACTTGACATCTTGAAACCTCGAGCTCCAAAATTCCTAGACCCAGGTCACGTGGATCTTCATAAAACTGTGGGGCTATGATCCCTACTCTTAGTTGGGTTTTTGGTTAAGGAAATAAGCGCAAGTTCAGAGTTTCCTAGACTAATGGTCTGAAGGGAACATCTTCTCGAATCGCAAATATTTGAGCTCTGAATCAAGGCAAGGTAACTTGTGAGGTTACCAAATCGGTAAATATGCCTAGAGGATTTCTTCGACTCCGAAATGACGATGTAAATTCCTGGGGAAAGCGCCTTTGAGTGATTAAACTGGGGCATATGGAAATCCAAGTATAATTATAGGTTCTCAAGAAAATGAATGCATATTCATAACTTAATCATTTAATACATAGAAAGAAACCTTTATAGACATGTAAATACTTGCATGCATTCATTATTTACAATTCAAAAAACATAAGGAAAGAAAACACTTATCAGAACCATAGAGTGTGATGCAACTATTGAAAGGGGTGCTCGTTTCCACCCAAACATAGGCTCAGTCACTCCTAATGGATTTATCACTTGCCACCCACGAGCTTAAGCCACGATGCTTTGAGATTCAATCTCTTACTTCTAGCTCAATGAAAGTTAGGGATGAAGGTTACTCTCCTTCTCCCAATAAAGAAAAATATATAAGGATGAAGGTTACTCTTCTTCTCCTGGTTCAATCTCTAATTTTTGTGAACATAACTCATTGTTCCTCCTTCATTCCTTCCTCGGACCCGAGAGTTTCCTCTCCCCTCTCTTCATTTTCTCCACAAGTCTCCCTCTATCCACCACGCTTCCTTTCTTGCCTCCCTCAGAAAGATTGTGTGTGGCTTGAATCTCCCAGTCAGTGGTCAGGTCTGGAAGCCTTACCGATGGGCAGTCTACCCCATCCCTCATTAAATCTTGAGGGGGCCTTCCCACCTACCAACCTGACAGGAATTCATTCTTGGTCAGAGGGTTGTTCTGATCTGAGAAAATTAATTCCAGCATGGTACTAGTTTGGTGGAGGTTAATGCAACCATTCCTGGTCCCCTCCACCACCTTTCACAGCATTTCGTGGTGTCTCTCTTAGCACATCCCCTCTTTCAGCATTCATGCAACATGTAACCATTTTCTATTAAAATAATTAGAATTTACATTCATCGGCCTTCTACACGAGGTCCTTCAAATCAAACATTCACACTTTTAAGTTTGCCATAGTTCCTCAACCCATATAGTTATATTTACAGACTGGGGGAAATATGGTGTTACAATAGCATTGTGGAATATGGAAAGGGTCCACTCATATGGATACCCAAACATGGGGGGGTTCTCCCCATCAACACCCCATTGAAAGAAAAGTCCCACCCATTGGGTTTCCAAATCCTTGAGAAGGTTGTTTTCCCATGGGAATTTTGCAAGAAGAAAAGGATCTTCTTCCAAGTGATTTTATTGATGTAGGGATCTACCTCCCTCTGAATAGAAAGGAAGGGAGAGGAGTTGAAAAACTCCCCACATGCATGTTGTTATTAGGGAAGACATGGGAAAAAGTGGCTAGGACATATATTGTCCTTATTGATGGAATCCTGAAGCCCACCATATGAAGTAGAGGTTTAGGTTCCTACACCATTGTTTGGAACATACATGGTAGCAATGATGCCTCCACCTGTTATTCTGGAGATGGGTGTGATTGTGCTATGAGTATTCGATAAGGGAGGACTAACTCATCCACCAAATATCGTCAATGTGAGGGTATGAATGCCCCCAAACTATGAGGTATTAATAATTTCCATTATGGGCCATTGAAGGCTTATATTCGCAAGAGTCTGAATGTGCAAAGGAGAAGGGATAAGAGGCTTAGTAAGAGGTGGGTTAAATTTGGATGGAGTTGGATCAATAAGATTTTGAATCTCAACGGGACCAAGATTTTTCTATGGAGAAGGAATTCCTCTAAGAATTGTAACATGACCATCCAAGTCCCTTACAAATCCATAGGCATCAATTTATTTGTCAGTGAGACCTTCCCTTGTGGTATTTTTCGCATCTAGTTGATTATGTTGCACCAACTCTTGCAACCCAATGTTGGTTATCTTACACATTTGAGGAGGTGGTTCCATGATTTTAGGAGAAAGACCATGTTTCCTTCTAGACTAGTGGAGTATTTGGTAAGCCATATTTGATAAAATATTCAAAAGTGGTGAGACACAAACAACTTAAGTCCAAATAAATAAATAACTACAAAATAGCACAACTACAAAATTCCTTAGAGAAATTAACAAACAAACAACTCTTCCAAGGCTCAACCCAGGTGGATTAAGTCTTGGGTCCAAGACAGTGAAGAGTTGAGAAAATGAATTTCCAAAGACCAATATAGGTGTATTAATTCCCAATATCGATCAACAAAGGAATGAAAGACAATTATGGTAACCTACTCGCAATATTCACCTAAGGTGCAAGTATCCTTGAAAAGATGGGAACCCTCAAAAGGAAATTAAATGGAGATTAGGCATCTGCCTCATGTACCACAAGCACTTTCCACTCACAGTAACCAATGTGAAATACTAGGACTGGCCACTAAGGTTATTGATTCACAACCAATGATCAGGTGGAACATCCATGGATTAGCATCACACATATGGGAAGGGAAACAAATCTCAAATCTTTTGAAAGTGCTATTACCTAGAGCACTTGAATCTTTGGAAACCCTCTTCGATGTAGTAATACAAAGGAAACCAAATCAAGTGAAAGACGGGATATCACCTCGACTTACCCTAAGGAAACCTCATGCTTGAAACCTATGTTATAGGTTCTTTCCTAGCAAGTGCTCCTTGCTACTATTCGGTTTTACACTCTTTAATCAATTCTAGTTTTGAGTTTTGTGGCCTTGGATAATTTTCTTTCCAACCGTATTCCAAGGCCATGTAACCTAAACTATTGTTGGTTTCTCTATGAAACAAAATAGTCTAGTTGATTTTGTCTATGACGTGGCATCCTCTCGTACCATGGTTTTCAACACGGTAGGTCAAATTGTGGGAGGCATAACTTTTGCATGCAAGCTCTGATTGACGTGATTTTTGCACTATTGGAAATGCCTAGATGTGTAGAATAGTGTAACACACCTGATCCCTGAGTGACTCTCCTAGGGATGGGGCATCAAAATTTCACTCTCCTTAACATCTCATATCCTCTGTCTGAGGTCTTTATCCTCTTATATTCACCCATAGCGTTCTAATGACTGCTACCAAGCTCAAAACCGATCTTTTGATTGCAAGTTATGGCTTCCCAAAGTTATTTGGGCGTTCATTGGTTGAGGGCCATGTGGTGCCCACATGGATCCACCTCACATGCGTTGTTTCTAAGTTCCTTCCTCCATGGTGGAAGACCCTCCACTATCTGATCCCATGACTGGACTTAATCTCTTTCTCATATATCAGTTGTGAAGGAATTCGGGGCTTCGGCGCTTCACACCTCTTTGTTATCTACGCATGAGGCCACCCGAAGTTATGAACTTCTGAAGTACCATAATCTTGCTACATGGCTCTGGCCTTCGGTTCATTCAGTCTCTCTAACATACTACACCCAAAACCCTCCAGAGTCCTGAAGTCCTGGACTCCCAAAGTTCTAGACTCTTGATCACTTCACCAACCCTTTTGGCTAGGCTAGCTCATACCACGAGCTGACACATGGAAGGTCCAGTCATGACACGTGCCCTCATCGGGGATGACACATGTCACGTTCCAATAGGTATATAGGGTATGTGATATGCACGAATAAGGGTAACACATGGCTCTTCAAACTGAGGTCTACATGTCCCTCGGTGATGTCACTATGCCATGTCACCCTAGACTGAAAGCCTTTTACGGTCAAGATCTCACAGTCGAGATCCGGCCATGTAGATCCATAGATCTACGACTCTTGTTACTTCGGGAGTTCGACGTTTGGGAGTTTGGCGGTGCAGACTCCTCTTTTCTCCCAAATTTGGTTAGCGTCAGGATGACCATAGACCATATCTGACGGCTAGGAAAAGTCCCGAAGCATTCTCGAATCGATGGCTCTCTTCACTTTGGGGATTCAACGTTCGAGAGTTTTGTGATGAAAAATCCCTTTTTATCCCGAATTAGCCAATGTCAAATTGACCATGGGGTAAATCCAACGATCAGGGAGGGATCCAACATGCCCTCAAATCAACGGTTCCCATCATTTTGTTGTTTCAAACTTCAGGGATTTTGTCATTACAACGCCCCAGTCCACCCGAAGCAGTCAACGTCCGACTAACTTTGTCGTAGATCCGACGGATGAGAGAGAACCCGAAGGATACCCAGATCAACAGTCCTGGTCACTTCACAGCTCCGGCCTTCGTAGGTTTTGGCTTCATTGCCACTCCATTTTCCCGAAGCAGGACTTCATCAAAGTACCATGTGTGGGTTCCTTCCCCTAAAAGATCAGATGGTAGGCGGGGCTCCTAAAGATCTCCCCCAAATCTACGACTCTCCTTCACTTTGTAACTTCAGCGTTCAGGGAGTTTGATGTTATAGCATCTCCATTCTCCCAAAGTGGAACTTCGTTCAAGTACCATACGCGAAACCTTCCACTAGATGATCAGACAGTCAAGAAGGGACCCCAACACACTCCCTGGATCAACGAATCACGACCTTTCGTTACTCCAACATTCGGGTATTTTTGACAATTATGAAGTTTGACATCCGATGGCTTCGATCTCCCGAAGCTCTAAAGTCATCAAGAGTTAGCTCCTTTCAGACTTAGTGCAGGATTCCTAGACCCTAGTCATATGGACCCTATGATTAATCTCGGGATATAATCTCTACTCTTAGCCAAGATTTGGTTAAGGTAGTGGGCAAGATCCTAGGGTCTCTTAGGATACTAGTTTGAAGGAAGCGCCTTCCTAGCTTGCAGAAATTTAAGTTCTGAAATAGGGCGGGGTAATCTCGTGGATTTACTGAGACGGTAGCAATTTTAAGAGGATTGATCTAGCCCTGGAACTGTGTGGTAACTCCCTGGGGAAAAAACCTTCGAGGGTTAAACTAGAGCATATGTAAAATCAAGCAAAAGCATAAGTCCTTGAGGAGATAAATACATACACATCACTCGATCAGTCAATATAGAGGCCAATCTTAAATGTATACATACATGCATTCATTCATTATTCCATTTCAAAGCACAAAACATGAAAACACTTATCAGAACCAGAATATGTGATGTGACTGCTAAAAGGAGTTCTCATTTCCACCCAACCAAAGGCTCAATCACTCCTAACAGATTTACCACTGGCCACCCTCGAGCTAGACCATGATGTTTTGAGATTGAATCTTTTCTTTCGGCTCAACAAAAGTTAGGAACAAAGGTTACCCTCCTGCTCATGGAACAGAAATAGATAGGGACGAAGGTTACTCTCCTTCTCCCGACTCAGTCATAAATAGGGACGAAGGTTACTCTCCTTCTCCTGAGTCAATCTATATTTCCTACGACCAGAACACACTCTTTTTCACAGTTCTTCCTCGAACCTGAGAACTCGATCTCTCGTCTCTGCACTCTTCGCAGGCCTTCCTTTGCCCACCATGCCTTCCTTTCTTTCTTTCCTTAGAAATATTGTGTGTGGCCCGAATTCCCAGTCTGTGGTCAGGTCTGGAATCCTTACAGATGGGCGGTCTTCCCCATCCCCTCATTAACTCTTGAGGAGGTCTTCCCACTTACCATCCTGACTATAATTCATTCCTGGGTCAGAGGGTTGTTCTGATCCTAAGAAATTAAATCCATCAAAGTAATAGTCTGGTGGAGTTTAATGAAACCATTCATGGTCCCCTTCACCATCTCTTTCATTGCATTTGTGGTCTCTCTTAGCACATCCCCCTTCCAACAGTCATGCAACACTTATGCATTTTCTAGTAAATAACATAATTTACATTCATTGACCTTTTATACAAAGGTACATCAAATCAAACATTCACACATATTGAGTCTTCCATAGTCTCTTGGCCAATATAGTTATATTTACAAACAGGGGGAAACAGGGAGAATTTTTTTTTGCCTCAGGAAACATGTCACATATTTAGGTGGTTTTTCGGCACATGGTTTCTTTCTCGGTGGTTTTCTATTTCCAGTTAAGGAATTAGGGTTGTTGACTAATCCAGGTCATTGGGTTAGAGTTTTGGATGTCGTTGGATCCTATATGTATATTGTATTGTAAACAATGTAACACAATGAATGAATATAGAATATGTTGGTTTTCCCAGTTTAGGTTTCCAGGGGAAAAATATATGTGTAATGTTTGTATTTGCCATTGTATATTTTCTGTTCTTTTACTGAATATCTGTTTGTAGTATATATTGTACAAGGTTAAAATCTACAGTAATGCCTCCACATTTTTAAAGCATGCACTATGGCGACCAACTCTAGATCATGGGTCACATAATTGATTTCATGCTCATTCAATTTTCTGGATTCGTAGCAAATTACACGCCCTTCTTGCATAAGGACTATTTCGAGTCCTTCCTTGAAGGAATCTGTACACACAAGGAAGTCATTAACAGGGTCTGCAATCTTTAGCACGAGTGCATGGGTTAGAAGGTATTTCAGTTTATGAAATATTTCTTCACATTCTGATGTCCAAGTGAACTTAACCCCCTTTTTATGAAGGGCGGTGATTGGACAACCAATCTTGAAAAATCCTTTTATGAACCTTATGTAGTATCCTGCTAAGCCCATAAAGGATCTGATATCATATACATCCTTTGGGGTAGTCCATTCCATGATATACATGATCTTGTCAGGGTCTACTACCACTCCTTCTTTAGAAATGACATGTCCTAAGTAATGGACTTGCTTCTGGAAAAGTCACATTTGCTAAACTTAGCGTAGAGATGAAGCTCTCATAGTACTTGAAGTGCAAGTCTAAGATGTTCTTCATGCTCCTCTTTGTTCTTGGAATAGATTAGGATATCATCAATGAAAACCAATACAAATGTGCCTACGAATTTGTTAAGTACAGTATTCATCAAGCACATAAAAGTGGCGAGAGCATTAGTTAATCCAAATGGTACCACCACAAATTCATAGTGACCATACCTTGCCCTGAAGGTTTTTTTGTGGATGTGTTTATCCTTGATTCGGACTTGATGGTATCCAGACCTTAAGTCAATATTTGAGAAAATGGAAGCACCTTTTAATTGGTCGAACAAGTCATCGATTCTTGGTAAGGGATACTTGTTCTTTATGGTTGTCTTGTTGAGTTGTCTATAGTCTATGCACAGTCGGAGTGTGCCATCTTTCTTTTTCACAAACAAGGTTGGTACTCCCCATGGAGACACGTTGGGCTCGATGTAGCCTTTGTCCATCATCTCCTTTAGCTATAGCTTGATCTCAACTAGCTCTGGTGTACTCATCTTATAGGGTGTCCTAGACATTAGCATTGCTCCTGGTGCATGTTCTATCGAGAAGTCAATGTCTCTTCACGGAGGTAGATCTGGTACCTCTTCTGGAAACACGTCTCTATACTCTCTTAATATGGGGTGGTCCTCTATGTTTGGTTTGTCATCCTCAACAAATTCCAACACATGTATTACATATATAGAACATCCCTTTTTTTAATTCTTTTTCATTTGAAGGGCTGATATTCATCTCACTTACACAGGGTTTTGAATCCCTTGGAGGGTTATTTTTCTCTGTTCTTCATTTTCACACTCTAAGGTCATATGGTAACAATACAACTTGGTTTCATGAGTGGCTAACCAGTCCATACCAATCAATGGGTCATAAGATCCTAGGTGAAGTATGTTAAGGGTAGCTTGGGTGGGCAATTCATCCATAATGAATTGGCAAGCTGGTATGACCTCTGCTACTTTTCTTTTGGTGTCAGTGGATAGTTGTACCAACCATGGCTTAACATGTCTAATTGTTTGGATTTTACACTTATCAATAGTCTGAGGGGCTACATAACTCCAATTAAAACCAAGGTCAATTAAAATAGAAACCAAATGGTTGGAAATCATACCTTCCATCTCCACCATTGAAGCTTAGTGATCAGCTTGTTTATTATCCATGGTTGCATAAATCCGTGGCATGCTCCTAGCCACATCATTGATTGTGGTAGCTTCTTGGATGTTGTATACTCTCCTACTATTTTGTTGTTTGTGTGGGCAATCCCTCAACAAATGTTATTCTTCGCAACCCCAACATTTCAAGGGTTCTCTCTTTGGGCTATCAGTCTTTCCTGGGGTTGATCCAAAAGGTTTATTTCCACTGTGGGAGGGGAAATTTTGTTAATACACACTTCTGGTAGGAAGGCTCATCCTAGAACGCTTCTTATAGTTCTTAAATATTGAGGATTTAAACCCCTTCTTCTTGAATCCCAAACTACTCTTCTCCTTCCATTCCTCGCGAAGTTTTGTCTGACTCCTGAACTGTTCATAAAAATACCTTGCCTTCTAGATAGTCTCTTCTAAGGTATTTGGCTCGTCAAACTCAATATTGTCCCAGTAGGACTGAGGTAACCCACTAATAAATCGTTTTAATTTACCTTTTAATCTTGTATGTAGGGTACATACCTTATCATCTCAAGGAATTTATTGATATATTCTTCTATGGTGAGTTGTCCCAACCTAAGTTCATAGAAATCCTTAGTCTTCCCATCAAAGTATTTCTCTGACATATACTTCTCCTTGAAGTATTTCTCAAACTATTTCCATTATAAGTCCTTCTCATGGATTCCTTTCACATTCCTCAAGTCTTCCCACCAAATGGAATCCTTTCCATTCAAGTTGAAGATGGTTATTCAAGCCTTCAAGTTTTCAGAGTAGTCATGAACTCTTAAGTACTTCTTTAAACTCAGCAACCAAGATTTTGCCTCTTCCCCTTTCTTAATATCTCCATCGAAAGAGGGTGGTTTTGTTTTCTTGAACTCTTCTGGATCACGAGTTTTGGAATGCTTTTGATTCTTTCCTTTCCTTTGAGAATGTGAGTTATTCTTACTACTATAAGACCCCTCGAGGTTTCCAGCTTCCTCTCCAGAGGACTCTCCCAATGAGTGTCCCATGCCTCCAGATTGGGCCTTCCTCGAGGTACTCCTCTGAGTGTGACCACTTATGGGGCCACATTTTTGTATCTCATGTGAGATTTGACTTCTCTTTGTATGTCATCAGTCCACATGACTGGTTGCAGGTCCATGCTCCATCTGCCTCTGTATATCGGATAAGATCTACAACAAGACTGAATTAATTTCCATTTGTTTTTCTTGCTCATTTATCAATCTCTCGTTGTCATCCTTGCAACTTTGTAATTCGTCCATGAGGCTCCTTACAGTTATAACCAGATCCGAAGGGGTATCCACCGCCTTCCTCTTGTCAGATTCTTCGTCTCTATTGTGGGATCCATCCCCCACTTCATGGCACGTCACCATCCTTTATGCTTGCAGTTTCCCATGATTTACTGACTACTTGAGTGCTGACAAAACACTTGTTGTTAGCTAACAATCTATTATTTCATGAACAACACACAATTCATATTTCTTAAATACACACACAAAGTAGAAGGTTTTCATTATTTTCTTCAGTAAAAGTTTAACCATACTCTTTAGGAAAGAGGTAAGGCAAGTTTTCACCCTTAATATTTCTTTAAACATGGTTTTTAATCGACTCATCCATGAGCCCAAGTAGGTCAAGTGTTGTAACCATGCTCTGATACCAATTTGTAACACACACAACCCCTGAGTGACTTTACTAGGGATAGGGAATGAAAATTACACTCTCTTTAACATCTCATATCCTTTGTCCGATGTATTTATCCTCTTCTACTCAGTCATAGCATTCTAATGACTGCTACCAGGACCAAATCCAAGCTTTGAATTGCAAGTTATGGCCTCCCAAAGTTCTTCGGGCATTCATTGGTTGAGGGCCACGTGGATCCACCTCATACGTGTTGTTTATAAGTTCCTTCCTCCATGATGGAAGACCATCCACCGTCTGATACCATGACTGGACTTAATCTCTTTCTCATATTTTAGTTGTGGAGGAATTCGGTGCTTCGACACTTCACGCCTCTTTGTTATCTACGCACAAGACCACCCGAAGTTCTAATCTTCTGAAGTCCCGTAAGCTTGCCACATGGCTTCGGCCTTCGGGTTGTTCAGTCTCTCTACCATACTACACCAAAAACCCTTCAGAGTCCCGAAGTCCCAAACTCTCGGAGTCCCAGTCACTTCACCAACCCTTTTGGCTAGGCAGGCACATACCACAAGCTCACATGTGGAAGGGCCAAGGGTGACACGCGCCCTCATTGGGGGTGACACGTGTCACGTTCCAGTAGGTGTATAGGATATGTAATACGCATGAATTGGGGTAACACGTGGCACTTAAAACTAAGGTCTACATGTCCCTGGGTGACATGACTATGTCACATCACCCCAAACTAATAGCCTTCTAACATCCCTCAGATCTCATTGTCGAGATCCGACCATATAGATCCATAGATATATGAATCTTGTTACTTCGGGAGTTCAGCGTTTGGGATTTTGGTGGTGTAAACTCCTCCTTTCTCCTGAAGTTGGTCAACGTCGGGCTAACCATATTCCAGATCTAATGGCTAGGAAATGTCTCGAAGAATCCTTGAATCGTCGGCTCTCGTCACTTCAGAGATTCGACGTTCAAGAGTTTTGTGATGCAAAATCCCCCTTTCTCCTGAAGTAGTCAATGTTGAATTGACCATGGGATAGATCCAATGATCAGGGAGGGATCCAACATGCCGTCAAATCAATGGTTCCCATCAGTTCATTGTTTCAGCCTTCGGGGATTTTGTCGTTACAACGCCTCGGTCCTCCCGAATCGGTCAACGTCGGGCTGACTTCATCATAGATCTAACGGCTAGGAGAGCACCCGAAGGATCCCCAAATCAACGGTCCTGGTCACTTCGCGGCTTCGGCCTTCGGGGGTTTTGGCTTCACTGCCACTCCATTTTCCCAAAGCGGGACTTCGTCGAAGTACCATGTGCGGGTTCCTTCTCCTGAAAGATTGGACGGTAGGCGGGGCTTCTAACGATATCCCCCAAATCTACGACTCTCCTTCACTTCGTAACTTCAGTTTTCGGGGAGTTTAATGCTATAGCATATCCATTCTCCTGAAGTGGAACTTCATCAAAGTACCATACGCGAAACCTTCCATTAGACGATCAGACAGTCGAGAAGGGGCCCCAACAGACTCCCCAGATCAACAACTCAGAACCTTTCGCGACTCCAACATTCGGGTATTTTTGACAGTTATGAAGTTTTACATCCTAGGGCTTCGAGCTCCCGAAGCTCTGAAGTCATCAAGAGTTAGCTCCTTTCAGACTTAACACAGAGTTCCTAGACCCTAGTTATATGGACCCTCTGATGAATCTCTGGCTATAATCTCTACTCTTAGCCAAGATTTGGTTAAGTTCGTGGGTGCAAGCCTAAGGTCTCTTAGGCTATTGGTTTGAAGGAAGCGCCTTCCTAGCTCACAGAACTTTAAGTTCTGAAACATGGAGGGGTAATCTTGTGGATTTACCAAGATGGTAGCAGTTCCAAGAGGCTTGCTCTGGCTCTGGAACTGTGAGGTAACTCCCTGGGTAAAACACCTTCGAGGGTTAAACTGGACCATATGAAAAATCAAGCAGAAGAATAAGTCATGGAGGAGATAAATACATACATATCACTTGATCAGTCAATACAGAGGCCAATCTTAAATGTATACATACATGCATTCATTCATTATTCCATTTCAAATCACAAAAGCATGAAAACACTTATCAGAACCAGAAGACATGATGTGAGTGTTGAAAGGGGTGCTTGTTTCCACCCAACCAAAGGCTCAGTCACTCCTAACCACCCCCAAGCTAGACCATGATTCTTTGAGATTGAATATTTTCTTCCGGATCAACGAAAGTTAGGGACAAAGGTTACTCTCCTTCTCTCGGAACAGAAATAGATAGGGACGAAGGTTACTCTCCTTCTCCTGACTCAGTCATAGATAGGGATGAAGGTCACTCTCCTTCTCCTGAGTCAATATCTATTTCCTACACCCAGAACACACTCTTTTTCACACTTCTTCCTCAAACCCGAGAACTTGGTCTCTCATCTCTGCACTCTTCACAGGCCTTCCTCTACCCACCACGCCTTCCTTTCTTGCCTTCCTCGGAAATATTGTGTGTGGCCCAAATTCCCAGTCTATGGTCAAGTCTGGAATCCTTACAGATGGTTGTTCTACACCATCCCCTCATTAACTCTTGAGGAGGTCTTCCCGCCTACCAACCTGATTGTAATTCATTCCTGGGTCAAAGGTTTGTTCTGATCCTGAGCAATTAAATCCAACAAATTATTGGTCTGGCGGAAGTTAACGCAACCATTCCTGGTCCCCTTCACCATCTCTTTCATAGCATCCATGGTCTCTCTTAGCAAACCCCCCTTCCAGCAATCATGCAACACTTTATCCATTTTCTAGTAAATAACAAAATTTACATTCAATGACCTTTTATACAAAGGTCCATCAAATCAAACATTCACACATATTGAATCTGCCATAGTCTCTTGGCCAATATAGTTATATTTACAAACTGGGGGAAACAAGGTGTTACAAATAACATCTAGGTGTCCAAGCTATGCTAAGAAAGTTTTAACCCCAAAAAAGGTCGTTTAATGCCTCAAAATGGCTCTGGAAGGTTCCAGACCCTAATTTTCCAAACTATGACCTGCCACTAAAATGACCTTGCAAGCTAATTCCTCCAATTGTTTCCACTATGAAAGAATCGAGATAGATGAAAAATAATATAACGATCCAATCTGGATCAACATCCCTTACGAGGATGAAGAGGAAATAATTCCATGGCAAGAGTCTTTCAATTTGGAACAAATATTCAATATTGTCGGATCCTTATGGAATAAGAGATATTATCATGCATGATATGGAAGGAACACATTAATTGATTCTTAATAATTATAATTATAGTCCACTTCTCCCCCATATTACGAGTGAAAGGGAAAATGTAGAACTACCATTAAAGCATCCCAATTTATATCAACTATATCCATATGGATCATGTTCTCTAATAAATAATGATTTGATCATCGAGATAATAAGAGAACTATTAATGATAGTGCAAAGTTGAAGTTGAAATGGTCCAACTGACGCTTGTGTCAATATGAGAGATCAATAAATCCATGTATTCATTAACCAACAAGTTACTATAATAACTTGAGGGTCATACATTCATGATAGAATAGGGATCAAATGTGCATAACTCATTATCTATTTTGGTAATATGTACCAATATGTCTCCAGAATTTATATAATGGAAATCAAGGATTTTCCTTGCATTTACTTACCTCAACAAAGAAACACTCGAATTTAAACTAGGGATGGAGGTGTTAGCGTCGGAAGTCACTCCTGGATTGCTTGCAGGAGCAGAGCCCGACACCCATCAGTTTAATGTCACGATTTGTTTATAAAGGGGTGATCAAATGGAGATAAAGACTCGAGGAGATATTAATCTAACTCAGGGACTAGGTCTGGTACGTAAAGAACAAAGGAGTTCTGGAATCCTAACTTCAGCCAGTGGATTGATTAGAAGATGAGCAGGTGGAAGACTTTAGTAAGAAAGGTGAACAAACAGCTCTGGGCAACAGGCTTACAGTGGTTTGTAGGGGAAAAACTCCGAACGCAGGATCCTCCTGGTTCAGGGCTTCAAGAAACTGAAGAGAAGACTTGACTGGCTCCTCCAATTCCAAGTCATTCAGCGTTAAGGAAATCACAGGAACCAATTAGAGACTTTGTAACCACTACAGTGATCCATTACAACATCATCCTATAACAGCTACAACTCGACTAGATCCTCCAATTCTGAGCTTCTCTAACACGGTATAACAAAGATGTAAAGAAACTGGCATTCATAAGGCAAGAAGTCTCAGAAGTCTATAAATAACCAGAAAACAGTGCTTCATTAAAGTTTTACAACCATGAGCTCTGCTCAACCATCGATCCCCCCAAAATGTGAGAAAACTCCTCTAAATACTTAGAGCAAAACCATAGAAGCCAATTCGAGACATCGCATTGAAGACATTACATCTGCATGTTTACTGTGCATGCAGTCTCTGGATAGTCGTGAACTTCAGTCAGACGCAATCGCGCTCCAAAAAGGGCCTGTGAATGAATTGACAAGTTTACAGTCATTTTCTGGACTTTCCATTTATGGTGGAAATGATGTCCAACCACCATCAACTGCTGCAATAACTGCTTCATTGGGATCGGGAAAGGCCCCGGTCAACTCTGTACCTACAGGACATGGAGGCTTTCTCATTCTGCCATTTGGATCTGTTTGGAGAATTCATGGTAAGACTAGCGGGTAGACGTGGAGGTTGTCGTGATGACTGGAGGACTTGACAGGAAGTGGTGAATGGATGGTGATCAGGCAGGGGTGATTTGACATGCTCGGTGTGGATATGGGATGAGGAGAGGCCATGTAGATGGATGTGGCAGAGGGAAAGCGATAGGGCAAATGCAAGTGGCAGAATTCGTGGGCTTTGAAGTGTACGATCCAGGTGGAGGAGACACAGGGGCCGAGAAGAAATTATGGGTTGGCATGACACGGGGATAGGACGTGGCGGCAAGGGATAGATAGTGGAGGTACGTGGTGAGGTTTCGGGGTTTCAAGGTTTTGGGGTTTCGGGGTTTGCGGTGCCGAGGTGCACATGTACCCGGAACTCCCAATCCTCCGATCCCCGATGCGCTCCTTCACGCGCTGGCCCTCGCGGATCAGCTCTTGGCTTATGTGACCACGCCTCTGCGACCGTGGCCTTACCCTCCTATCGGGATTTCGACGTTTTTGATGTCTCAATACACAAGTCGCTGGGACTCGCGATTCTCTGATTCCCGATGGCTCATGGTCGTTGACCTGTCAACGGTCCGTTCCCCGTCGCAAAAGCCTGCCACTTGTCCTCCATCGACTTCTGGGGCCCACCTTTGCAGACAGCGAGAAATCACGTATCGCGATTCTACAATGCACAAAACTCTCGCTCTCAGGAACTCCGATATCCCGATTCCCGATGAAGCCCTTCTGTGGAGCTTTCGCCGATGGCGCTAGTGTTGGATTACTGAGAGGGGGGGTGAATCAATAATAGAGCAATTTAACCATATAATCCAAGTGTTATATCAATGAAGCATTATTATCCAATAACTGCAGAGTAAAT
>ML801203.1:361722-378144 GCA_009831015.1 Picea engelmannii
TGCATTCTCATCAAGGAAAATACATATTATATTACATCAATCATCAATCAATCAATCCTTTGACATCAATCAATCACTTGACATCAATCAATGACATCAATCAATCAAACCATTGGCATCAATGACAACATGATCCAACAGCTAGATGATACCGATAACAAGAATTATTGCTAACATTATTCTCCATGGGGGATAGAGTCGTCCCTGCGATGCTCTAATAACTCCTTCTGCAGTTCCAGTCGACTTTTTGTTAGGCTATGGAGTCAAGCTCGAAACAGCCTACTGAAAATACATGTCGATAAGTAAAAACGAACAAAATAAACATACATGCTCAAAGGATCTTATTTATGTACAGCCTAATACTAATATACTTTGTACATGAGGCTAGGTGAAAGCAAATTTCCACCATAGCCAATCAAGTAACTTCATGAATGGAAGCTCCTTCCTTTTGTCGATGATTACAAACAAGTGGTGTAACCATGACAGCAGAATGGTTACGCTCTTCAACTCCTCCTTACAGGCTAAAGTTGATATGAAATAGGGTGGCTTCAATTTATGAAGGAAATGCAACTCCATGTATTCCTTCACAAGCTCATAGGACCAGTGGAAAACTCTAGAAAATTGGCGACAGGCAGCCTCCTCTGCTAAAAAATTGTGGATGTGTGGTCGAATATCTATGGTAAGAATAGGTGGGTGGACATCTGACGTAGGCTGATTGATCTCAGGTGGTGGCTGCTCGCTGACTGGCTCTGTGCAGTCTGTAAACTGCATCTTTGACTGCTCCTCTGGTTCTTCTGGTACTTGTTCTTGGCTCTCCCAAGGGTCAGAGTCATAATCATCATAGATAATACCTGTGGGAGAGCTCTGCTTTTCAATTTGCTGCTCAGGGGGGCTGATTTCCTTGCATTGTCTTTCATTTGTGAACACAGGAGAAGGCTCTGCAGTCTTTTCTTGGAAGTTCTGGGTGTCCAGCTTAGAACCTGATTCATAGTTGTCATACACGAGCTTGCTGCTACCCAGGTCATCAATCTGTGATGTGGGGCTCTGCTGCTCTTCAACTGAATAGTCGTTAAATTTGGGTGAGCACCAAACTTCTTCATCTTGCAAAAAAGGAACGATCTCCAGCTCCTCCTTTTCAATCCCAAATGTAAATACATCATGGGAAATCTTGTGAAGAAAAAGAGAACAATCCTCTTTCCCAATGGCTTCTTTCTTTAGATCTAAGACAGCAGGCTCCTCAGGGGTATAAACTAACGTCTCTGCGGCCATGAAATCTTCAATACCCTCTTCAAAAGAGCCGCCAAGAACATATGCCTCAAGGACTGGAAAATACTCTGCACAGTCTTCATATTTCAACCTTTCTAATTGGGCAAAGAGATATTTCACCTGCTCCATCAGCTTACTCAGGGCGCCATCCTCCTCCCTGGGAACCTCGTCACTTTCAAAACCTGCCTCGGATGCAGATGAATGGGGAGGAGAAGGGATTGAGTTATGATCCAGGTCATCAAGATCCTCCCCACAACTTTTGTCAGAAACAACTTTCTCTTGTATAGAGTTGTGGTATCTCTCACAACAATTATGAAAAATTAACTCAGGGGGATACAGCCTCTGACAATAGGTGGTGAAAGATGCATGAAAATCATTGAGTGAAGAAATGGTAGCTGGGGGTAAAGAATGGTACCATTTACGTGCATCCCCTACTAACGAGAACATGAACATTTTCAATAATACATCCTCATGTTGTATCTCCCACTGATGCATGAGTTCATGAAACTCCTAGAGATGCTGAGCAGGGTTGTCCTCTTCACGCTCTCTAAATCTGGGAAAATAATCACCCCATTCATTCGGAGAAGGGACTTCATTAGGAAAACCAGGAATAGCAGAAAAATTAAATGGAGCAAACCTTCGAGCCAGGATTTTCTCCATATCGAACCAGTGGAGTCGCCAATGATCCTCAAATCATGGAGTCGCCAGGTGAAAGATGCGCAGCTACAAGTGTGTCTGGTCCTTGTTCACCATCGAAGGCCAGATCTTAGCATTGTTGTTACCCCAGGAAGCTTCTTAGGCTGAGAAAGCAGCTGCTGAAACCTTCTCGAGAAAGCTCCTTAGGGTCGGCTTTCAGGTGTGCTAAAAGTAGTCACAGCTGAAACAGTGATGTGGAAACAATGGAGTCGCCACAGTGGAGTCGCCAGGTGCACAGTAGCAATCTTTAAGGGCTCTGATGTCTGATGCACCTTCAGAATCAGAGGCTCAATGTCGTTCTGCCCAGGGAAAATCTTCAACTTCGATCCCCGGCAACGACGCTAGAAATGTTAGCGTCAGAAGTCACTCATGGATTGCTTGCAGGAGCAGAGCCCGACACCCATCAGTTTAATGTCACGATTTGTTTATAAAGGTGTGATCAAATGGAGATAAAGACTTGAGGAGATATTACTCTAACTCAGGGACTAGGTCTGGTACGTAAAGAACAAAGGAGGTCTGGAATCCTAACTTCAGCCAATGGGTTGATTAGAAGATGAGCAGGTGGAAGACTTTAGTAAGAAAGGTGAACAAACAGCTCTAGGCAACAGGCTTACAGTGGTTTGTAGGGAAAAAACTCCGAACGCAGGATCCTCTTGGTTCAGGGCTTCAAGAAACTGAAGAGAAGACTTGACTGGATCCTCCAATTCCAAGTCATTCAGCGTTAAGGAAATCACAGGAACCGATTAGAGACTCCATAACCACTACAGTGATCCATTACAACATCATCCTATAACAGCTACAACTCAACTGGATCCTCCAATTCCGAGCTTCTCTAACACAGTATAACAAAGATGTAAAGAAACTGGCATTCATAAGGCAAGAAGTCTCAGAAATCTAGAAATAACCAGAAAACGGTGCTTCATTAAAGTTTTACAACCGAGAGCTCTGCTCAACCATCGATCCCCCCAAAATGTTAGAAAACTCCTCTAAATACTTAGAGCAAAACCATAGAAGCCAATTCGATACATCGCATTGAAGACATTACGTATGCATGTTTACTGCGCATGCAGTCTCTGGACAGTCGTGAACTTCAGTCAGACGCAATCGCGCTCCAAAAAGGGCCTGTGAATGAATTGACAAGTTTACAGTCATTTTCTGGACTTTCCATTTATGGTGGAAACGATGTCCAACCACCATCAACTGCTGCAATAACTGCTTCATTGGGATTGGGAAAGGCCCCGGTCAACTCTGTACCTACAGGACATGGAGGCCTTCTCATTCTACCATTTGGATCTGTTTGGAGAATTCATGGTAAGACTAGTGGGTAGACGTAGAGGCCGTCGTGATGACTGGAGGACTTGACAGGAAGTGGTGAATGGATGGTGATCGGGTAGGGGTGATTTGACATGCTCGGTGTGGATATGGGATGAGGAGAGGCCATGTGGATGGATGTGGCAGAGGGAAAGCGATAGGGCAAATGCAGGTGGCAGAATTCGTGGGCTTTGAAGTGTACGAGCTAGGTGGAGGAGCCACAGGGGCCGGGAAGAAATTATGGGTTGGCATGACACGGGGATAGGACATGGCGGCAAGGGATAGATAGTAGAGGTACGTGGTAAGGTTTCGGGGTTTCATGGTTTCGAGGTTTCGGGGTTTGCAGTGCCGAGGTGCACATGTACCCGGAACTCCCGATCCTCCGATCCCCGATGCGCTCCTTCACGCGCTGGCCCTCGCGGCTCAGCTCTTGGCTTATGTGACCACGTCTCTGCGACCGTGGCCTTACCCTCCTATCGGGATTTCAACGTTTTCGATGTCTCGATACACAAGTCGCTGGGACTCGCAATTCTCCGATTCCCGATGGCTCATGGCCGTTGACCTGTCAACGGTCCGTTCCCCATCGCGAAATCCTGCCACCTGTCCTCCGTTGACTTCTGGGGTCCACCTTTGCAGACAGATCGGGAAATCGCGTATCGCGATTCTGCAATGCACAAAACTCTCACTCCCGGGAAATCTGATATCCTGATTCCCGATGAAGCCCTTTTGTGGAGCTTTCGCCGATGGCGCTAGATGATACTACTAACAAGAATTATTGCTAACGGGAGGATTCGTAGTCCTCTACCTTACCATTTAACTATGTCGTCGAGATATGGGAATGTCATGGATAGATCAAATCATTCATCCATCATTTAAGTATAGTATGAGATGTATGCTAGAGTCAACCATAAAGAAAATGGATCTAATTTGTTCTCTGTCTTTCAATCTTACTATTTTTATTAGGAAATTTCCTAAATGATATTAACATTTAAGAATGGTTTGACTCATTCGTTCATAGCTCCATTTCATTTGATTAGATGAAAGTATCAAAACACATATTCTCTTCCTTTTTTTCTTTCTAATTGGAAGTATATTTGAATATGGGTAGAATTTCACAAGATATAGTGAACATTGAATATACATCCAAATTTTTGTTGTCAGATTGATCCATATAGACCAATCAGGAATAATTGAATACACTTTTTATATATGGGAAACTACCAATGCGATAGACAATGAGGGAGTGTTTACAATCCCCAAAATTGGTAAGATAGAATTTGAAGGATTTTATTGTTTCATCAATCAAGGCTTGATGAAAGAACTTCATAATTTTCCAAAAATTGAGAATACAAATAAACACATTGAATCCAGGATTTTTGTTAATGAATATGAACTAGTAAAACCTTTTATCACAAAGAGAGATGTTGTATATATTAGTTCTTTACATATTACTATGATTTATATGCACCGACAAGATCAATTAGGAGGAATAGTAGAAATATACAGAAACAAATTGTGTTTCTCGTAAATATTCCTTTACTGAATTCCCATGGAACATTTTTAGTAAATGGACTATACAAAATTGTGATGAATCAGATATTAATAAGTCTCAATATTTATTACCATTCAAAATTAGACCATAATAGAATAAACTATATATACTGGCACTCTAATTTTGATTGAGAAAGAAGATAAAAATTAGAGATAAATGTGGGAGAAAGGATATGGACTCATGTAAGAAGAAAATGAAAAATATATATTCCAGTTCTATTATCATCTATGGGTTTAAATCTCAAGGAGATTTTGTGCAATACTTGTTATCCTAAAATAATTTTCTATTTACTAAAGAAGAATAAGGGGGGGTGGGAGTGGGAAAAATATCTATAGTCAAAGGAAAAAGCCATTCTAGAGTTTTATAAAAAAAACTCTATTGTGTAAGTGGTGATTTGGTATTTTTCAAGTCTCTATGTAAAGAATTGCAAGAAATTTTTTTATGACAAATATGTGAATTGGGAAAGATTGGTCAATGAAATCCAAACCAAAAACTAAACCTTGATATACCTAAGAACGATATTGTTTCATTACCATAAGATGTGTAACTTGTTGTGGATTACTTTATTGAAGTTAAATTTGGAACGGGTACACAATATGATATAAATCACCTCATAAATAAATGTATTCATTCTGCGGAAAATTTCTTATAGAATCAATTTAGATTAGCTCTAGGTTGTTTGGAAGATGCAGTTCAAAGAGACATACACATGGTAACCAAGCGTAGATCCCTCGGAACTTGGTAACTTCAACTCTATTAAAAAAAAAATCAAAATTATTTTGGTTCACGCCCCTTATCCCAATTTTTGGATCGAACTAATCCATTGACAAAAACAGGTCATGGGCGAACATTGAGCCAATTAGGCCCTGGGGGATTAATAAGGAAAATTGCTATTTTTCGGACACAAGATATTCATCCAAGTTATTATGGGAGTATTTTTCCAAGCAATATGTTCAAAGGAATGATTGTTCGACTTGTTGCATCGTCATCTATTCATGCAAAGATTGGTCATTGTGGTTATTTACAAAATCCATTCTATAAGATCTCTGAGAGATCAAGAGAAGAACATATGGTTTATCTATTACTTAGAGAAGATGAGGATGAATACTATGGGATAGCTATGGGAAATTATTTGGTGTTAAATCAAGGTATTTAAGAGGAACAATTCACTCCAGCTTGATACTGACAAGAATTTATAGTTATTACATGAGAACAAATCCATTTCAAAAGTATTTTTCCTTTCCAATAGTTTTCCATTAGAGTTTCCCTTATTCCTTTTCTCAAACACAATGATGTGAATCACACTCTAATGGATTCTAATATACAACATCAAGAAATTCCACTTTTTTTACCCAAGAAGTGCATTGTCGAAACTGGGTTGGAAGGTTAAGCAGTTGTAAATTCAAGAAGTGTAGCTATAACTACATAAGAGGGAAGGATCGAGTATATTAAAAATTTAAATATCACTTCATTAGTTAATGGAGACATTGTACGGACATAATTAGTTATAAATCAATGTTCTAATACCAATACTTGTATGCATCAAAAACCTCAATTTTGTCAATGTGAATGTGTAAAGAAGGGACAAATTCCAACAAACGATGTGACTATGGTAGGGGGAGAACTCTCTTTGAGGAAAAAAATATTATCTTATATGCCATGGGAATGATACAATTTCGAAGACACAATACTCATTAATGAACGTATGGTATATGAATATATTTATACCTCTTTCCATATCGTAAGATGCAAGATTGAAATGTGTATGAAAAGCCAGGGTCCTGAAAGAATCACTAGAGAAATACCTCATTTAGATGCTCATTCACTTCGTCATTTGGAAAAATATGGTCTTGTTATGCCCAGGTCTCAGATAGAAATAGGCGATATTTTGGTAGGTAAATTAATGTCTCAAACAATAGAAGAATTGTTTTGTGCCCCAAAAGGAAGATTATTACAAACCATATTTGGTGTTGAGGTATCCATTACGAAATAAAATTGTCTCAGAGCACCTATAGGTGGAAGGTGTCGAGTTATTAATGTGTTATGGATCAATAGAGTAGATGATTTCAGTGATAATGTGGAAATAATCCACACATATATATTAAAAAATGTAAGATACAAGTGGTTGATAAAGTAGTTGGAAGGCACAGCAATAAAGGTATTATTTCAATAGTTTTGTCCATACAAGATATGTCCTATTTGCAAAATAGAATACTAATTGATATGGTATTGAATCCATTAGAGGTACCTTCATGAATGAATGTAGGATAGATCTTTGAATGTTCTCCCAATTTAACAGGAAACACAATGAACAAAAATTATAGAATAACATCTTTTGGTGAAAGATATGAGTCAGAAGCTTCGAGAAAACTAGTGTTTCATAAGCTTTATAAAGCTAGTAAGAAATCAACTAATCCATGGGTATTTGAATTGGATCATCCTGGAAAACACAAATTAATTGATGGAAGAATAGGAGATGTTTTTGAACAACCTGTTACAATAGAAAAATCTTATATGTCGAAATTGAGTAATCAAGTTGATCATAAAATGCATGCATGTTTGAGTGGACCTTATGCACTGGCTACACAACAACCTCATAGAGGAAAATCCAAACATGGGGGAAAATGAATAGAAGAAATGGAAGTTTGGGTTGTAAAAGGTTTTGGTGTTGCATTTATTTTAAAAGAGATTATTACATTGAAATCTAACCATATTTTAACTTGTAATGAAGTATTTGGTGCCATTATCAATGGAGGGCCAATACATAAACCTGACATTGCTCTAGAATCTTTATGATTTCTCATTTGAGAATTATGATCTTTAGCTCTAGAATCTAATCATCTATTAATGTCTAGGAGAGACTTTCAGATAGATAGAGAGGAAGTTTGATTAGAATGAATCAAGATATTTTGTGATTGGCCAAAATAAACATTAACAACTTTGAATTAGATTAGTTTCTCCCTAACATATTTGTGCTTGGTCTAAAAATTTTTTACCAAATAGAAAGATAGTTGGATAGGTGACTAAACACTATACTCTACATTATGAAACTAATAAACTAGAAAGATATGGATTTTTTTGTGAAAGAATCTTTGGACCTATCAAAACTATAATTTGTGCTTGCTGAAATTCTTCAAGGATTGGAAATGGGAAGATAGACTCAAATTTTTGCACACAATGTGGAGTTGAATTCGTTGATTCTGAAATTCAAAGATATCAAATGGGATACATTAAACTAGCATATTTGGTGGCTCGTGTATGGTATTTTAAATGTCTTCACAGATATATTGTGAATCTATTAGCTAAAACTTGGAAAGAATTAGAAGGCCTAGTATATTGCAATGTGTGACTTGATCACAAGTTCCAATCATACAAATGCATAATAAGGAATTATCATCCTATTCTATTTCATCTGGATTCCTTTAGCTCTAACATGTCCCTCCAAAGCAGTAGCATGAAGATCTGAATTATAAGCATCTTGAAGAGATGTTGAGAAAGAGGAATAGTCCAAGGTTTAGATATTCTATATCAAATTGCTAATTGAACTTCATGACAACACTTCTTTCATATAATGGAATTCAAAATTCATTCTCTTTCATTTGGTTTATCCTTGAATGGAGGTATTATGGATTGAATATATGGTTATAGGAGTCTAATCATTGCACATATGCTTTTATCAATAGTATTGTAACCATCGAAGTAAATAAAAAAGGAACCTAAACGATCAAATGAAACGAGATAAAGACAGGTAAATCCCTAATTGAAGGTATTTTCAAGAATGAATGGATTGTTTGGAAGGGAGGATATTGCTCAATAATTCCATATCTATGTTGTAGAATCATAAAGGAATACTAAATTTCATATAGAACTTGAGCAAAGAGTAACAACGTCTCTTCAAAGTCGGAAAGATTTTTTTGCATATTCTTTTATCATTAGTTGAGCCGAATGAGAGGAAACTTTCACGTCTGATATTGAGAGGGGGATCTTAGAATAACCTATCTAAATATTTTTATTTCTAGGCCCATATCTAACAAACAAACTTTATTGAGATCACGAGGTACATTCAATTATGAGATTCAATCCTAGAGAGATATTATTCCTCATTACCTCTCTACTCATCCTCATTACCTCTTTGCTCGGGGCTCTGGAACATTTCAAGAGAGAGAAATAACTATTGGAGGAGACCTTATCAAGGAACAACTAACTAGTCTGGATCTCCAAATGATTATAGATATTTCACATATGGAATGGAAGAACTTGGTGGAATTGAAATGGAATATATTGGAGGATCAAGAATCTACTATGGATGGATGGGAGGATGAAACAATTTGAAGAAGAAAATATTTTATTCTTGGACGCATAAAACCAGCTAAACATTTTCTCCATACAAATATAGAACCAAAATGGATGGTCTTATGCCTATTACCAATTCTTCCTCTAGAATTGAGGCCAATCATTCACTTAGGTTAAGGTGGACTTATTACCTCATCATATCTAAAATAACTTTATTGAAGAGTTGTCAATCAAAATAATTCTCGTACCAATTTATTAGCAAGAAGTGGATCTGAGTCATTTGTTGTTTTTTTTTTAATGATTCAGGAAGCCATAGATGCACTTCTCGATAATGGCATCTATGGAAAACTAATGAGAGACAATCATGATAGGCCTTATAAATCATTCTCAAATGTGATTGAAAACAAAGAGGGAAGATATCATGAAAATTTACTTGGGAAACAAGTTGATTATTTAGGTCATTATGTTATTGTGGTGGGTTTCTTTCAATCATTGTATCAATGTGGATTACCCTAAAAAATAGAAATAGAGTTTTTTCAAGCATGTGTAATTCATAGTCCCATTGGATGACATAATTCTCCCAACCTAAGAGCTACTAAAAGTATGATTCGATATAAAGGACCTATTGTATGGGAAGTACTTCAATATGTTCTGCAAGAGTATCCCATATTGTTGAATCGAGCACCTACCTTACTCATATTAGAAATACAAGTGTTTCAACCTATTTTAGTAGAAGGATGTGCCATTCGTTCACATCCATCATTTTGTGGAGGATTTAATGTGAAATTCTACAGAGATCAAATGGTTGTTCATGTACCTTTACCTCTGGAAGCTAGTGTAGAAGCTCGTTTACTTATGTTTTCTAAGACAAATATTTTGTCTCCAACTATCAAATATCTTATTTCTCTACTAACTTGGGATATGCTTCTTGGACTTTATATATCAATGGTCATAAATAGTCAAGGTATTTATGGGAATAATTACCATCCATATCACTCATAAAAGAAAATATTTTCATGTAAAAAGCCTTTCTTTTATAGTTATGATTATGTGCTTAGAGCTTATTGATGGAAACTAATTGAATTATGAAACCCTTTATGGCTCCAATGGGGGAAGTGGATTTATGTATCATTACCTCAGTTAACAAAGAAGCCCCTATAGAGGTTCATTATGACTCTTTAGGTACCTTCCATAAAATCCATGAACATCATCAAATAAGAAAAGGTAGAATGGGGGAAATACTTAATACATACATTCGAACAATAATTGGTCATACTCATTTCAATCAAGAAATGGAAGAAGCCATACAAGGTTTTCCCATTTTGAACACCTAAAGAAATCAATACCAGTGCTTAATATCTAATTTTATTGATCTTATGATATTTCCATTAGTAAAAATATAGAGATCAAGGAATCCTTCCAATAACCAACTTAAACCCATTGCTTAATCTTACTCATGAAATATGGAGATTTGTTTTTGTGAAGGAACAAACTAGATTACCCTTTCATAATTTCCCCTTTCACAATAAAGTGATGGATAAAAATGCCATTGAAAATCTTATTAGCAGATTAATAGGTCACTTCAGAATGACATATACATCATGTATCTTGAATCAACTCAAGACTTCAGGTTTTCAATAAGCTACTGATAAAACTATTTCATTAGGAATAGTGATCTTTTAACAACACCTCCAAAGGATGGATCATCCAAGATGCGAAGCAACAAGGTTTTGTTTTGGAGAAGCAAAATCATTATGGGAATGTACATGCAATGGAACAATTACATCAATCGATCGAGATATGTATGCTACAAGTGAATATTTGAGAAAATAAATGAATTCAAATTTTAGCATGGTTGATCACTTAAATCCAGTACATGTGATGTCCTTCTCATGAGTTAGGGGAAGTACATATCAGGTTCACCAATTAGTAAGTATGAGAGGATTAATTTCATATTCTCAAGGACAAATCACTAATAAACCCATTTGAAGCAATTTACGCAAAGGGATCTCTATAACGAAATATATTATTTCCTATTATGGGGCTCATAAAGGAGTTGTGGGTAATGTTGTACGAACAACATATTGTGGATACATGACTCGTAGAATTGTTGAAGTGGTTTAAGACATTGTAGTACATTGAATGGATTGTGGCACTATCCAAGGTATTTTCATAAGTCCCATTCGAGGTCAAGAGAGGGATAGAAATGAAATTGTTGTACAAACACAAATATTGATTGATCGTTTGCTAGTAGACGATGTATATATAAATAGGAGATGCATTGCCATGCAATCATGATATTGGGGTTGGAGTTGCCAATAAATTAATAAACCCTTGAACACAACCAATATAAATACAAACCCTCTTTCCTTACAAGAGTGTATCTCAAATTTGTCAATTATGTTATGGTCTAAGTACTAGTCACAACCACTTGATCAAATTAGGAGAAGCAATAGGTATTATTGTGGGTCAATCCATTGGGAAACCGTGAACTTAACTAACACTAAGGAATTTTCATACCAAAGGGGGTATTTACTGGTGATAGTGTAGAACATGTATGTGTCTCTTTCAATGGAAAGATTGAATTCAATGAGAATTTGGTCTATCCTACATGTACATGTAATGGACATCCTACTTATCTATGTCATAATAACTTATCCATCACTATTGATGGTCAGGATCAAGTAAAAAACTTAACCATCCCACCACAAAGTTTGTTTTTGGTTCAAAATGATCAATATGTGGAATAAAAACAAATTATTGCGAAGGTTCATGCTAGAACATCTTCCTTCAAGGAAAAATTTCACAAAAATATATATATTGACCTAGAAGGAGAAATGCATTGGAGTACCAATGAGTGTCATACACCTAAATATGTACATAGTAATGTTCATCCTATACTCATGGTGGGTTATCTATCGATATTATTGGGAGGTATATATTGATCTGATGTAGTACCCTTTCAATTTCATAAACATCAAGATCAAGTGGATGTTCAACCTTTTATTTCTGAATATCAATCACTTTCCCATTCTTACGTGGATCAAGTGGAACATATATTAGGTGACTCAAACTACTATAGGAAGGAAGAAGAAATATTTGGTTATTCAGATTTTGATCAAACCATATCCAACAAGCATTGAGACTCTATTTATGTCACCTTCTCCCCTAAGAATTGCAATATTAAGGGGCAGGGGGGCAAATGAATCGATTCATCGTCCTTTTGCAGTGTGATAAAGAATGGGGAAAAATAATAATGCCTTGTCCTGATGTGATTCTTAGAATACCCAAAAGTGGTATTTTACGTAGAAATTTCATTTTTGGATATTCTAATGTAGAATATGGAATACCTAATGGGACAAATATGGTAACACCCTCTTCTCTATATTTATCAAGGGAAGGGGGAAACTTGCATAATCAAGTTAGAAATTCTATTTCATATGAAGATGGTGAATGAATCCAAGTAATGAGTGACACAAGTATTCCACTAGTTTGTACTTGTCTAGGATTTTATTGGGAACAAACAGATTCCATAGAATCTGGGTTTTGAATCCAAGTAATGAGTGACACAAGTATTCCATTGGTTTGAACTTGTCTAGGATTTGATTGGGAACAAACAGCTTCCGCAGAATTTGGGGCTTATTCTTCTCTTACTTCTGTAAGAACAAATAAGATCGTTAGCAATATTATTCAAATTAGCTTGATGAAATACCCCCTTTTTTTCATGGGGAGACACACACACACACACACACACACACACACACACACACACACACACATATATATATATATATAATGGTTAATTAATGAAAGGGAAAGAGACATACCTTTTCACCTCATGGCCAATCAATGCCTATATGTATACTGCCACAAGGGTTATTGTAAACATCTTATCTCATTATTCATAATTTAAGACTATCCTATATGGATTTCTATTATTTGTCCTTTTTACACTGGATGTTTTCTTAGCGGACAAACCTTGTTTGTCACATTGGTATCAGAGCCTCATTTTTTTTATCCCGACCATTGGCCATATAAGCCTCCAACCACACGGGAAATTCTTCAGAGTTTCTTTGATTGTCTAGTTTTTTACCACAACTGGCTCTTGACCATTTTCAAAATCAAGTTCGGTTAAAAAAATAATATATATATCGTTGTTGCTAATAGTATTGTTATAGAAGCTATGATGGTGTTTGGATTCTCTTGTCTTGTAGGAAAGGTGATGATTGATTCATTGGGCAAGGTATAAAAAAAAATGTTGTCAAGGTGGAGATTGTTGGGTGGTGACAACACACACCATGTAGTTACAATACGAGGGAGGTTTCTCAAGTGTTTAGTTTTCCATATCCTTGGAAACGCTTGAGAATCCCATGTTTAAATATGGAAGCCTGTGAGGTGCTTCATGAGACTTGTAACCATTTCTCCATTCTTGGTTGAGCAATAAAGGATATCATTGCCCCCCTTTTTGTTCGTGTTTGTTGTCTGCTTTATTATTTATTCATTTTTTCTTTGTTCTATATTAATTCGCTTCAGTAAGCTTGATCCTAACAAAAACTCGTACATTAATTAGTTTGAGATATTTGCCAAAAAGTAATTTTCGAAAAGTAATTTTAGTTTTGAAAAAGTAATCTATTTTGTAATTCACTTTAGTTAACAAGTGAAAGTCGTATTTTTAGCAGTTGAGTCTAAAAGGTGTATTTTATGCATCCATTACTTAGACTAAGAGTAATCTCAAAAATAGATTAGTTTTTTGGTCTTAGCTAAAACTATAAAGACATGTCAAGATAGAGAGTTCAAACACATAAGAACACTTGAGTAGTTGAGCAGATTGAGCAACAGAGAGAGGGAGAGAGGGAGAGAGAGTAGGCAACTACGAAAGAGGCATTTCTAGGCAGTGCACAATCCCTTATAGAGATCCACACGGTTCCGTACAGTCGTATGTATAGTGTCGTACAGATCCATACAACCATACGAATAGGCATGTACATCGGTACACATAGGCCGTACAGATTGTCCTACATACTGCACAACAATTTTCTATTGTTTTTGGTTTTTTCTAGCAATTATACCTTTTAGTGAGGTTGTAAAAATTCAAGTTTGAGGTGTTTTTTGGTATTCGTGTAGTGTTGTTTTTTGGGCAGCTTGTGGACGTTTCCTTGTAAGTTTTTCGAAGGAATGAAAAGCAAATTTGGAGTAATTACCAGTGTATGTGTAAAACTAATTTGTATACTTTTGTTATTTGATTTCCAACGAATGTGTGATTAATGCTATGGTCTTAAATTTATTTATGCAATAATGAAATTCAACAATATACTTGTTTGATTGAGATCATAAAAACTTTAGTCACCTAAGATTTGAGAATTTTCACACGAATAATAAGAAAAACAAGACTTGTTTGGGTGAGAGTGACATTATTCGAAGAAAGCAAAACTACCTAATTGTGTTAAAAAATAAAAATAAAAATAAAACACAATGCTCTATTAAACTCGGATGCATCATTAAACACCAACCATCTCACCATGGTCAACATCCTCTCCTCGTCATGCTTAGTTATTTTTTTTGTTTTGGTCCTAAAAGCTCTAACAAATAAAAAAATATTGATCTAATCGAAACTCATATATCAATAAAAAAAAATACATAAAATCAAAATCATTTAATAATAAAACAAAGAAAAACAATAAAAAATATTTTCTTATCACAAGGGAAATACGACACCCCTCCCTTATAAAACTTTGATTTTTTAAATTATTGTTTAGGTCGTTATACACACAACGTAATCCGTTTAATGAGCACTACCATATGTCCGTTTAATGAGCACTACCATATGTGGTTGGCGAGAACTAATAAAAGTATTTTGAATACATCTACTTATGAATATAATATTTGTTACAAAGTTCAAATGCTTGGCATATTCTATTTATCAAACACAAGCAAAAATGGATTGAAACTTGAAGTGGAAAAACAATCGACATCTACACAGGATGGAAACCATAAATTAAACTCCACGTCACATCCTAATAATCATTTACATATAGAAACAATGTGTGAATCCTAGTCATGTAAAAAATATTGATGTGTCTTGAGAAAGCATATTTCAATATAAAATGAAATAATAAAATATATACAAAATATAGCATATTTCGTTGTATTCTTAAGATATTTTTAAAAATATCTTATTTTTAAAAATTGTAATTTTTGCATATCCTAAGAAAGCATATTTCAATATAAAATGAAATATTTACAAAGTATAATATATTTCGTTGTAGTCTTAAGATATTTTAAAAAATTGTAATTTTTGCATTAGCCCTCTATAGTCTATGTTCATAATATGAGAGTTTTTTAATTTTTAAAAATTGTAATTTTTGCATCCACAACCCTCTATATGTTCATAGCATGAGAGACGTTCATGTATATAATATTAATATATTATTAAGTATTTTAATATATAATAAAATATATATTGGTTTAAATTTGTTTTGTTTCGATTTTTTTTAGTTTCAATTAATATTTTATAAGAAAAAAAAAATTGAGATTCTTGTTACATCTGTTATTCTTTATGAATGTGAAATTTGGGGTTGTAGTATTTCTTGTGTTTTCTGGAAAAAGATAGAGCAAATACAAAATAATTTTATAACTTATAATCTCAAAATTAAAGGAAATACACCCTATCCCATCCTCCTCTTAGAAACAAGCCCCTCCCCCACTAAGAGCATGGCTATGACTAGATACCTAATATGTAAGAACAAGTTAAACAACATGGATGACAAGAGGCTTCCTAAAATTGCTTCAAAATCAAGTCGTAACCACCATAGACTCAAGCGAGGATGGCATAAAGATGTCTAGTCTTGGCTAAACTATTGGGGAATCATAGAAGACACTATTTTGCAGAATAAAAATACTATTAAAAATATCATCAAATCAAAATTTAAGGAGAAAATGTGGTGTGATAAAGAGTTAGAGGGAAAAAAAAATTAAGGTATTATAAGGATGTAATCAGCCCTAATCTAGAAGATCAAAATTATTTATCTATTTTGACAAGTGTAAAGAAAAAAATAAGCATTGTTAAGATAAGAACAAATTCTCACTAGCTCCATAGTGAAATTGGGCGTTGGTCAATTCCTAAAACACCCTGAGATTAAAGAGTGTGTCAGCTTTGTGACACTAAGAAGGTTGAAGATGAAAAGCATTTTCTCTCAAATTGTCCACCCTATACCCATATTAGATCTAATTTTCAAAATATTTTTCACACTACCAACCTTCCTAACCTCTTAACTCAACAAAACTATGGTGATCTTGGAAAGCTT
>ML801204.1:35024-58578 GCA_009831015.1 Picea engelmannii
AATGAAAATGTCTCCTTGGTATATATAGGAGACTAGGAGGTATAATTACAACTAATGGCCTAAAGCCGACATAAATAAAATAACATTACTAATATAATATGCCCCAATTAAGGGGTAATGAGCCAATATTAGGGATTAACACCCATACTTTCATTCCATCTTGATATTGGCTTTCAAACACCCTTATTTATGAGAATTCATCCTCTTTTGTTTGGATTTTTTGACATCTATCCTTACTTTGCAATTTGTCCTTCACGATTTGGAGTCAATTTGTCATTTTCTTCTCATTTATCTTAATGAGTGAAAACTTTGTAAGGAGATTCAAGGGTCTTTTGTACTTTTCTTTCTGATCTTTGAGTCATCTTGTCCAAGCTCTTTCTCCTTCCTTTTGAGTTTTTGGATTTTTGTTTCTTGTTTGATCATAACAAGGGTGTCTTTTGGTTTATGTGAAGTTTTCTTCCAGATTGCTTAAATCTCACAACTCTTGAAGTCCAATTAGCATAAGAATCTTTACATCTACTGGTTATCAGTCACATACAAACATTTTAGCATTGCATTGGATTCCTTATTGAGGACTATTGCATAAGGTCATTTCATCTTGGTGTTTGACAGTGAAAGGAAAATCCTTCTCCTTCCCTTAATTAGACATTCATTGAAAGAAAATATTTCTTATCATTTCTTATGCATGTTTTGGGAACTGAGTCATAATATCATCAGTCCTCATTCTCATACGCCTCTGAGTAAACAACAACCACTAAAATCAACGCTTAACTAAAATTTATCAGACTTTTTTACATCTTTGTTAGCAAACCTACATTAGTTTAAGGTGTAGGGATTTGGAATAGGTTGAAAGGATAACTTTCCAAAGATATCAAATGAACTTAGCATCTTGCGATAGGGAGAGAAAATCCAATTGTTGTATAGGATTTTTGGGATCCCCCTCTCACACAGTGGTTACGCACGAGGTCACATTTGGGAGAGTTATGGAGATTATCCTTCTGTGGTTCAACTATTTGTAGTGGTCGGATCATATATTGGGGGTCACTTGAGGCTATACCCATGATTATGTGTGGGAGCCTCTCAAGTTGATTTCAGACTTGTTATCTTGCCCATACGTACGGATCAAACTGTCGACTGTACCCACCCATGGGATGACTGCGAATTGGTGACCTTAGTAGCCATAATCTTTAGGGTCTCACAAAAGGTGACGGTGAAGGGAAGTATTACTGTACCTAGAATAGACGTTGGTCAAACTGACTCGGGCTCCTTGGAGGGTAAATCCATAATTACTGCATGGAAGCTTGCACCAAGGCATAAGTCCATTAAGAAGGTCACCAACGTAACTGATCCACCCTCTCTATCCCTGCCTCTTCCTATTTTGATCTTGCGACATTGGATTTCATCACCAACTAGTGGTTTCATTGTGGGAAGGTTTTGTTTGATTATTTTCTTCTCAGATTCATAGCGTGTGTTGGTTGTGTTACTTAGTGGACCTTAGGTCGAGTCAATGTTAATGGCATCAAATCCTGAGAGTACCAATGGAGGAACCCCTTCTCCTAGGGAACCTTATACCTTTCCTTCATCTGGAAACTTTGGTCCTCCGTACATTGCCACACTGAGTCTTCTGGGACTCACCATCGGATTACCAGTTTGGATATTCCCCACTTCGGTGATCTCAAATCCTCCCAATGTTTCAAATGCACCTAATACTTTAGATGTCAATACACCACCCACACATCAACCTCACGTTGACTTTTCATCTTATTTTCCCATTAAGTCTCCTTCCATTTCTCCTTCTTCGCCTAGTGAAAGATCTAAAGCAAGTGGCCAGGTTGATCAGAAGAATATGAAACGAAAAGAGAAGAAGAAGAAGAGCCCAAAAAGGACCAAGGCCCCAACAACATCAGATGTTGGATTCAAGCAACCAATTACTGTTAATAGTACTGGGAGTGTTGATGAGGTCAACAAGATTAAAATGAAGAATTTGAAACCTAAATTCCCTTGCAGTCTTTGTAAGGGTGACCAATTTCTAAGGGATTGCCCTGGTATTCCCAAGGTCTTAGAGATGTGGTCCTCCACATCATCGATGTCTGCTGGTCATGTCAGTGATACCCCGTCACGTAGTGATGTCAAGGTTGGTAAGAAGAAGACAACTTCCAAATTTCCTTGCATGTTATGCAAAGGTGATCATTATTCTCACCTTTGTCCTCGTATGGACGAGGCTTCTTCTCTTTTGGAAAAACTTCAACTTCCAAAAGGTTATCGTAAGATTTCTCCCAACCCATTGTTAGTTGATGGACTGGTCAATATGGTTTCATCCCTAGTCAGTCCGGTTGATTAGGTGGTCAATCTAGTTTCATCCTCGATTGAACCACAAACCCAAGTAGTTGATCTAGTTCCGTCATCGATCAACCCTACTCTTCATCAAAAGAGTGTAACCCAAGTAGTCGATCTGTTTTCATCCTTGATCAACCCCAGTCTCCCATTAGAGAGTGACACCAAAGTGGTCGATCCGTTTCCACCTGTCAACCCCATTCTCTCCTTGGAGAATGAAACCCAAGTGGTCGATCTGGTTCTGTCAATGGTCGATCCCACACTTCCTTTGAAGAGTGCCTGCATGGTTGATCCGATCCCATCATCGTTCAATCCAACTCTTCCTCTGAAGAGTGCCTGTATGGTTGATCCGACCCCATAATCGATCGATCCTACTCTCCCTCTAGAGAGTTGTTAATGGACGAAAATGATCGCTCGTCAACTGGAGGAGTGAATCCGGTCCGGGGTTGTCTAAATAACCCAAGATGTTTGGATTAATTCACTTTGACGGGTTTAGCGGCTCCATTGGCCGATCTAAGTCTTAGGAAAGTGAAAAAACTAAACTAAAGAAACTAACTGAAAGAAAAACAAACAACTGCTGAAAAATATATACAATCTAGAATGTATTTACCGTTTTACTAACTAACAGAATAATAGTTCTACCTATTAAATATACAGTGTATTGATATGATTAAATCTCTTTTATCTATACAATATTTACAAAATGCAAATTTTGATCGAAATCTGCAAAATCATATATGAATTATCTTATGACAGCGAAGCTAGTATTTTTTGATTTTTATAACTTTTATGAAAAAGAAATGAAATGATAGCTATCTGACTAAGCAATAAAATAAAAATATGTATTATATATCTATATAAACTACAGAGAATTCTTATATTAATTGAACTATTAAAATAAAATAGCAAACTGACCTGAAATTGTCATCTCCTACTTGTCCTGTGCATAGCATCTGCGTTCACTGTTTGATGAGGCCAACCCGCACCAGATTTTCCAATACTTCACGTAAACACGAAGCAACAATGATTTTGAATGATAACGACAGAACATGTAAAGGACGTAGCAACAACAATTTTATAGTTTACAAATGATTACATTAAGATAAATCCCATTGAAAAGATTTGTATATAGCTGCCCATTTAACAAAGAAGATTAACCTTCTGTTCATTAAATTGAAACAAGATAATTGCTGTATGTAAAATGAGAGACATCAAATATGGACACTATTTAAATCCCATCACATCAACCTGTAAAAAATTACGATATCTAAAGTAGTCAATAATTTGATTACAAATTGAAATGAACAAAAACTTGAACAAAAGTATGATATATTGAAGCTAAATCCATACAAACATCTACTTTCATTCGAGTCTGAATAATCATCAATCCATATTCTTTGCTCCCAAGCAACAATTGTCTTTGTTTACAAAAATAATACATATATAAAGGTCACAGGATCAAAACATTCCTGTGGAAATTATAAAAGTTGTTGCAAAAATTATGGGAATACAATCTCCCAAATTCCTATTCCTATCTAAAACTAACAACCCAATCCAAAACTATGTAAAAAAAAAGCATGTTCAAAGATGCCACTATCGATCCAATTTCCTTTGAAATTCGTGTGTACCTGTAAATGCACAAAAATACCCGATTTCAGATTGTGTTTAGTTGTAAAATCAACAAAAATTCAAATTTTTATGACTAGCTACAGAATCTCACGATTCTATAGCTAGTTATTATTTACAAACATAATCGTATTGTATGAATTCAATCATAACAGAAATAGATGTGATTGATCCAACTAATCCTTTATGCTAATTCAAAGAAAACAAAATTGTTTTAAAATCATTCTTGAAATACCATACCTTGGTTTCAGGGATTCGATTCGATCAAGCTATTTTTGAATTAACAATGGTAGTGGCCGCCTCTACATTTTTGAAAACAACAGAGCCTGTAGTCTTCTTCCTTTTATCATTAGCTAACAACTTGTCATTTTCTTTGGTTAGCACATTTACTCGGTCCTCCAAGGACTTGATTCATGATTGGATAAGAGGTACATCTGTATAATATCGGTTGAGCCAAGAGTTGCATTCATTGCACTGTGGTTGATCAGGCTGTGTAATTACAAGTGAAGAATCTCTTAATTTACCAGTAGTTCCACTGTCGAGTTTGATCCCGGGGAAGTTGGGGTCATCTCTAAGGCATGGAAGGAGGTTCATCACATAGTCATAGGGCTTGAATGAACAAAGGCCGTGTGAGTATGGATACTCCTCGGTTAGAAACCGCTCGATTTTGGAATCAAAATCTTCACTCAACAGGATTGGCTGTTGGTCTGTGTTTTGTTTAGGTTTATTGCGAGCACACCTTGATACCTAGTGCACAACCTTCTTACCCTTGCAATTGACATCGTTGTTACCCTTACCCTTTTTCCTTGTGGACCTTTTAACAGGATTACCGCCATCTTTTAGGCATGAATCAGGCAGGGTGTCGGTTTGGGTAGGGTTCGGGTAGGTCGAGGGTTCAAGAGAGGGTAAGAGTGTAGGAGGGGGCACGACAGGCCCGACAAGGGTTTCTGTGACCACGGTTTTGTCAACTTGTCCAATTTCAGGACTGGCAAAGCCATTCCTCAATAAGAAATCTTCCCAATAGTCGCCACTCAACCTCAAATGATGAACTATAATAATTTTAATTAAACAGTGGTGGAAGAGGCTGGAGTCATATTTCTCCCTCTTGAAACATTTAGCCATTTTATATAAACTCCAAAGGAGGAAATGTGGCATATTTACAGGAAAATCTATGAAACTCATGAGCAGTCAGAGGTGGTATAGGAAAACTAAACCGTATCTACCCTCGCATGTAATGAATTGCTTGATAATGGCTAAAAAATCATGCCACCTAGACTTAAGAGTTGTAACTGGCATACCTTTGTTGCAATTGTTGATTTTCCTTGAGGTAAACAACAGTGGCCATGGTACTTCATCAACCTTTGAATTTTTAAACCATTTCTTCCCTTTGGCTGGCAGACCAGTGGCTGAGCTAAGGAAATGCTCGTTCAATTCAAGTTGGATGTCCCCAAATTTAGCCCTGCATCCATCAAATGTAAGTGCAAATTGCTGAGCGACTGCGAGGTTGAAACCCTTGAACTTCTCAATAAAAACCAACCAACCATTCCTCTCTAGGTGCTCTCGAGCGTTATCAAAACATCAACATTTGGACACCGTTGGGCTCGATTCACACTACATAAGCCATAGCTGATAGCATAAAATCAACAGGGTAATCGGCGAGGGGGTTTGACAGGGTAGATATAGAACCATTTTTCCCGCAGCTTCCCCAAAACAGGCAAAGGCAACTCAAAATGCAAGACAAAGTGTTAATGCTTATGCATGCGAGGGTGGTGTAGTAATTTGGGACCATGCAAAACTATCATGTCGGCTGTACAATCAACGACACCTATTCAAATCATAACAATGCATATCCAAAAAAGATTTTAACCAAATGAATTATCACATAACCATTGAAAACCATGGTATTCATAACCAAAAATCGATCCGAATGTTAAATAAACAATGTCATTTGCACGATTTTAAAAGAAACACCAATATGTCGAATATTGCATCGATGATTACATCAAAGACACCAACATGTAAAATGAACCATGATTTGACCCAAAATTAATGTGTTCAATAAAACCATTGCATCAACGAACTTATAAATCGAAACCATATTAACAAAAGTCAAAAGCAAAGTGAGTGGTGGTTTGATGTTTTGATAAATGTGTGACCAGTGGTGAGTTGGAGGTAAAAGAGTGATGACCACATATAAAAATCCAGAAGATCATTTTAATGCCATCAACATGAATCCCAACTATATGTTTTCACGCTTGCAGTCGTGAAAATGAAAACGAAAAGCAGGTATGCGAAAGCGAAAGATAATAGTGTCATTTTTTTTTAAAACATTGCGACGAGTATTGAGGGTTCAAAACCCTTGTGTAGGAAGCTTGTAAGGAAAATATAGGAATGAAAATGGCTGCCAACAATGGAGAAACACTAGTAGAAGCAGTTATCTCTGCCAAACGAACAAATCCAGATTAGGATAATGAGAATAACTCTAACTCAAAAACAACCAGAAAATTGTTTAAACATCATCATCAATCATAAAAATTCCAGCTGGTTATTTTAAAAGATGAAAACTGATAACAGTCTTAACAAAAGAGAGTCACGATATTAAGGATAAAATCTCCAATACTGTTGACAGAGCCACTGCTTCTAGTAGGCGTCCATAGCCTCAACAGGGTTTCCATTTAACCCACTCTGATATCCATATCCTACCAGGAAGTTCCAGATCAGAATGAAGGACATTTAAGGCCAACAGATTACAAATCTGAGAATTTTCATATACCCGACATTGCTTCGCTGCCAACGGGCCTATTCAGTACCCCGACGAAGTTATCTTGGCGTCATGCATGCATTTACCCGCTTCCAGCAGACCTGTTCAATATACCGACGGGTTTACAAGCACTTCCCACAACTCTTTAATGATTTATTTGTTTTTTTAAAGATATATAATTGAGCGGGGTGACGCTGAAAATTATGATATTTTGGACATATTTTAATAAATTACAGACCTTGAGAAAGATTTTTAAACTGTCCTTCATTAAGATCTAGAGATAGTTTGGGAATAAAATGACCTTCGAAGGCAGGGAGACATCTTCTGAGTTGTTCTCTTAAGGAACATGGACAACGTAAGAAGAAAATGGATGATCGTGACAAGCTTCAATTATAGATTGAAATCAATAAAATCCTTTCAAACAACAGGCCTTCTTTAACATGGCTGTAAATTTCAGAAGCATATCATAATTGATGTTTAGACAAACTTTCAGTAGTCATTTCAAAGGAAATTTTTTTCCGTTCTCTTAATCTGAACAGTCAATGATGCAGGTATATGTATTTCAAAAGTAAAAACTGATAAGTGTAAGGGAGAAATCAAAACCAAAACAACAAAATAAAATGAAAAACAAACAAAGGAAAAATATTTAAACAATGTACACAGGGTTGTCATCAAGCAAAATACCTCTTTATAGCTTAGCCATTCACTGGATAGGTGTCTAGCTGTCCCTCTAGACTATGTAATCTGAAAGAGATGGGACCGAATTTATCAGCAATTAAAAATGGTCCTAGCCATAAGTTATGAAACTTCGTATGCTCTCCCTTTCCCTCATATGGTTTGTCCCATTTTAGGACAAGGTCACCTACTTCAAAGTTTCTGTTAGAGGCACAGTTGGAATCAAACTATCTTTTAACCACTAGTTGATGCTGATCCAACTTCTATTTTGCTTGAGCCCTCACTTTTTCTAGTTTTAATAATGCGTTAATTCGATTCTCCAAAGGGGGGAAATTCTCTTCTTGTATTTTCTGTGATAGATGCAGTGAGGGAATAAAAATATGTGGTGGCAGAATTGTTTCTCTGCCATAGACGAGAAAGAAGGGAGAGTTACCCACAACAGTTTTTGGAGTTACTCTATCAGCCCAGATTGCGTTTAACAATGCATTATGCCAATTTTTGTGATTTTCAGATATCGTTCTCTTGATGATTTTAATCAGATTCTTATTAGTTGATTCTGCCAATCCGTTTCCTTGGGGGTAATAGCTGGTAGAATATTTTAATTTAATTCCTTTTTCTAGAGAGAACTCACTCATCTCAAGAGACGAAAAATAGGAAGCGTTATCGAATACTAAACAGTGAGGGATACCAAAACGAGTAATAATATTCGAATTTAAAAAGTGAATTACCTGACTGGTATTTACAGCTTTTAATGGGGCATCTTCAGACCACCTGGTGAAGTAATCTGTGGCTGTTATGATAAACTTATGCTGCTATGAGGATGGCAGATTGATTGGACCTATAATATCAAGACCCCATTGCTGAAAAGGGGAGTCTACTGAAACAAGTTGCAAAGGGAAGGCTGGTTTCTGTATCTGCCCAGATGCTTTTTGACAAATAATACACTTGCGACACAAGGCATGAGAATCTCTAAAAAGTATAGGTCAGTAATAACCTACTCTTAATACTTTATGGGCAGTTGTATCCCCACCAAAATGCCCACCAGCTTCTCCTGCGTGCAATTCTAATAAGACCTTTTCTGCTTCATCTTTCTCAAGACAACGCATTAGTACTCCATAAAAAATTTGACGAAACAAAATACCATTAATCAACTGAAAGGAGGAATATTTCAATCTTAGTGCTCTTCTTTTAGTGGGATCCAGGTGACGGGGGGCTGACCCATGTTCAAGACAGAATTTTATATCATCATACCAGGGAATAACAGAGTTTAGTGCACAACAGATTGAATTTTGGTTGTGCTGTCCTGGGTTTGACACATCATTTTCTTCTTTCTCTCCTGCCACTGAGTCAACGAATAACTTGCATAGCCCTTGGCCTCTCACTATTTGTGCTGGGGTGATTTCTATGTCATAGTCTTGCAAGGAGGTGACCCAGTTCGCCCTCTTTTCTCCTAGTTCTTTCTGTACTAACAGATTTCTGACGGCTGGGTAGGGAACGATAATTTTTGTCCTAGATTTCAAAAGATAATATCAGAAGTGCTTTATTGCTTTAAAAAAAACATAGGCTTGCTGATCTACTGCTGGGTAATTAATTTCTACGCCTTTGAAAGATGAGCTCATAAAGGTAATTGGGACTTCATTGTTTTCAACGTTCTTTTGAGTTAGGACAATAACGTAGGAGCGATCATAAGCGAATGTGTAGAGAGTGAAGTCTTGCAAAAAGTCAGGGCTCATCAGAGAAGGAGCGTCTATTATGGACTTTTTTATTGAATTAAAATCTTGGTTTTCTAAGGGTCCCCAATGGTATTGTGCATCCTTTTTTATTAGATTCTGTAAAGGTCTCACCATTTCTAAAAAACTGGGGACAAATCTCCTGACAAAGTTTATCTGGCCTAAAAAAAATTGCATAGACTTTTTTGACGAGGGAGGGGGGAGTTTCGAGATGACTTGAGTCCTTTTAGGGTCGATAATCATCCCTTTGCTTGATACAATAAATCCTAAGAGCTTACCTTGTTCTAATGCGAAGATAGATTTTTTAGGGTTCAAGGAAATGTCGTACTTACGACATCGCTGTAGAACGGATCTCAAATGAGCTAGATGATCAACTTTGTTTTTCGAGAATATAGTAACATCATCTACATAAACTACGATAGATTGATTGATTAAGCCTCAGAAAGCGATGTCCATCACTCTCTGGAAAGTGGCACCATCATTAATGAGTCCAAAGGGCATTTTCCTATAAGCATAGGTTCCCCATGGAGTGCGAAAGTTAGTTTAAGTTGGTCTGGAGGAGACATCAGGACTTGGTTATACCCTGAAAAACCATCCAATAAGGATAATCTTTCAGAACCAGATACCTATTGAAGGATCTGTTCCATGGGTGGGAAAAGGTAGTTGTCTTTATCAGATGCTCGATTAAGGTTTCAGAAATCAACGCATAGTCGAATTTCACCACTCTTCTTCTGGACAGGGACCAAATTAGAGACCCATTACGTGTGCCTAACTGAGAAAATTATCTTAGAATTCAAGAGTTTATTCAATTCTTTTTTGATGGTCGGTTCGAGCTTAGGGTGAATTTTTCTTAACTTTTGTTGAAATGGAAAGGTTTGGGGTTTCATAGGAATGACGTGTTGTATGATGTTAGGATCAAAGGTTTTTAGGTCTTCATACATCCATGCAAAAACACCTTTGAATTCCTTAAACAATTTAATAAATGCCGCTTTCTCTTGTTCAGAACACCCCACCCCTAAATTAATGCATTGTGGATTGTCATTAGTTCCCAAGTTTACTTTTTCATACGATAAAGAGGAATTATTTGTTTTACAATTGACCGATTTTTTGAATTTGTCTTGAAGATCATAAAATTTTTCTAATCTAACTACAGATTTAGGGATAGAATTTACGATGTCTGATGAAGATTCAAGAGATCTCGGATCTGGTATTACCGTGAAATCGCGAAGATTCTCGTCATGAGTGCATTCGTTGATCACTGCGCCTTGGAAATTTTCTTCCATATGCAAGAAACTAATAATTTTTTGATCATTGTCGAAGACTCTCCAATTCGTGATGTTGTCGGGAATGGATGGCCTGAACAACAATTCGATGGATAATGCATTCGGGGACAAGCCTTCTATAGGAAAGAGTTTCGAAGCTACGTTAGATAACAAATCGGATTCCGAATTATTCAATCTAGGAACATAATTTATGTTAAAAGTAGAAAACTTATTCATCAAATTCCATACCTCATATTGGTAGCTTTTAAGATGCGAAGACAAACAGTGGATATAATCTCTTACCTGTCTAACCACGATTTCCAAATCGCCAAAGACAGTCAAATTTTGAATGTTCATATCTAATGCTTTCCTGAGGCCTTGCAATAAAGCCTCATATTCTGCTATGTTGTTTGTACATTCAAACTCTAATCTGCATGTAATCAGGGTTTTGTTACCTGCTAGATCAATAATAACGCAGCCAACACTAGCTCCTTCCTTGGACTTTGACCCGTCAAAGTAAAGAAACCATATTTGATTTTTGTCAGGTGCATGAGACCATTGGGTAGAAACTGCTGGCTGCACATATGCCACAATTTCGGACTGCTGCTGCGGGTTAGTGATAGCGGAAGTTTCGGCCATGAAATTGCCGAAAAAGGTATCCATCCCTTGTATTTTGGGTGAATCGACAGAAGGTGTAAATGGTTCATTGGGATCATTCAAATATGTCACTGTGAACTTTAGGTAATGTTCACGATTTACCTTGATTTTGTTGGGCTTTCTGTTCTCGGGCAACCACAAGTGAGACCAATCTGTCACGAAATAGCCGTGTAGTTGCTCTGACCAGTCTTTGCTTAAAAACAAACCATAAACTTTTGGAATATCCACAACAATAATATCAATCACTTGATGAACTTTGCGGTTAGACGATAATCTTATAAGCACATTCCTTAATTCGCCTATAACCTTAACACTAGTTCGATCAAGTTGCATGATCTTTAAGGTGGATGGTTCAACTTCAGCATTAATCTTTTGACACACAAACCATGGCATTACATTGGATGACGCTCTTGAGTCTACCATACAATTGTGCACGTTCCTATTAAAGATTTCAAAAGTTAACAAAAATGGAGGGACGTTTCTGCGAGTACTAATGGTGGAATCTTGTGGCTTTTTACTCACAACCTCTAAAGCTAATTTATCTACATTTGTTACATTATTTACAGGAAGGTCTCTCTTCTCATGAGGATCAAAAATATTTTTAGTGGAGGCCTTCTGAGGAACTTTTGGGTTGTTCTGAAAAACTTTGTTACTGCTTGGATTACCGTTTTTGCTATTCTCTGCAATATTCTGTAACATTTTTTGTAGCAGAAACATAAATTTTAATAATTCATAAACACAAATGTTAGCCCTTAACTTTTTTAGATCTTCAACTAAATCATAATCTAAGCTTGGGTTCGCATAATTCTGTTTAGTCTCAGTTGTTCTAGACTGTTTTGGGGGTGAAGTCGTAGTGTTTTCAGAAGAAGGTTTGTTTGCTGTCTTACTCCTAGTATTGTAGGGATGTACTGTCTCGAAATTAGCTTGAAAAATGCTATCCGAGAAGTGTCCAAAAATGTTCGGAGAAGATTCATCTTCTTCAACTACTTCCTCAGGAATCTCAGGGGGCATCAAGTTATCCTGGGCTTCTAGAATCATTTGAATAGCGAATTGTAGGCTTTCTAGATTTAAGCCTTCGGTATTTGAATTAGGTCGATTGGTGGGAAAAGGCTTCCTAAATGGGGGTTTGTAAGGCCCTTTGCTCGAAAAAGCTTCTTCGATCGTCCTTTTCAAATCTATAACTTGATTTGACAAATTTTGAATGATTTTTGTTAAGTTTTCTAGATCTGAGCTTTCAGGTTGCGTTTTGTTTTGGGCAGGTCTAGGGAGGATTTCGATTTTCTTTTTGGAAGATGAACTAGTCTCTATTTCGTTGCTAGTAGTGTCTTTTAAGATGAGGATGTCTTTCTCAATCTGACTGGCCTCTTCGAAGGCCTCTAAAAACGTGTCTTTCTTATATCTCTTTACCCAAATGGCTATACTTTGATGTAAGGCTTTCGTATAATATGCTATGATAAGATTTTCAGCATGCATCGAATCCGTAGGGATTCGGTTCTTTAGTGTTAAGAATTTTTGGTTAAAGTATTTGATTTTCTCTTTGGGGTTCATTCTTAAAATAGAAAGCTCCATGACTAGAACTTCTGGGGACTTATCGTCTCCAAACTTCTCAAGAAAGCAGGATTCAAACTTCTCCCATGACACGATGGTATGGGGCTGCTGGGAAAAGTACCAGGTAGAGGCATTGCCCTTGAAAGTGTAGGGGAACAATCTATAGACTACGTCTTTGTTCTCGAAATTACAAAGTCTAATGGCTAACATATACTTTTTAATGTGATCTTCGACGATTTTTTTAGAGTCCGGGTCAAACTTGGGGAGCCACTTCTCCGGATGTTTGGGTAAGGGATACTGAGGCCTGGGTACGACTACTGCATCTTGGTTGAGATAGGGTCTGGCAGGATTGTTCTGATTGGCCATTGGCGTGGGTAGTGTCGAAGGGTGGGATGAAGAACTACCTTCGTCAAAGGATTCTTCTCCATAAGAAGAAGGGGATGATGGAGGTGGTGAGGGTGGTATACCAGATCCCCCTGCTGCAGGAGTGAGGATTGGATCTGTAGGGTTTAAAGTGAGGTTAGTGCCTCCAAGTTGTTCTCTGATATCAGAGAAATCTAATGGTTGGTCCAAAGGTCGATTTGGTTGCCTTAAACGGGTGAAGGCACTATGTGTTCTTATGAGAGATTGGTGGACAATATCTTGTACGTCACCACCTGTAGGATTTGGGGTTACTGGTTCAACTGTGATCCGTAGATCGTTGTTTGATGTGGTTTTTGTTTGAGGGACGATGTTGTCATTTGAATGACTTATTGTCACTATAGGTGAGCGGTTGGGTGGTGGAGGAGTCTTACGACTGCCTCATGTCATTAATAATTTTCAGGCCCTCCTTCTAGCGTCATTTGTTGACGGACGAAATTGACCACTCGTCAACTGGAGGAGTGAATCCGGTCTGGGGTTGTCTAAATAACCCAAGATGTTTGGATTAATTCACTCTGATGGGTTTAGCGGCTCTGTTGGCCTATCTAAGTCCTAGGAAAGTGAAAAAACTAAACTAAAGAATCTAACTGAAAGAAAAACAAACAACTGCTGAAAAATATATACAATCTAGAATGTATTTACCGTTTTACTAACTAACAGAATAATAGTTCTACCTATTAAATATACAGTGTATTGATATGATTAAATCTCTGTTATCTATACAGTATTTACAAAATGAAAATTTTGATCGAAATTTGCAAAATCATATATGAATTATCTTATGACAACGAAGCTAGTATTTTTTGATTTTTATACCTTTTATGAAAAAGAAATGAAATGATAGCTATCTGACTAAGCAATAAAATAAAAATCTGTATTATATATCTATATAAACTACAGAGAATTCTTATATTAATTGAACTATTAAAATAAAATAGCAAACTGACCTGAAATTGTCATCTCCTACTTGTCCTGTGCATAGCATCTGCGTTCACTGTTTGATGAGGCCAACCCTCACCAGATTTTCCAATACTTCACGTAAACACGAAGCAACAATGATTTTGAATGCTAACGACAAAACATGTAAAGGACGTAGCAACAACAATTTTATAATTTACAAATGATTACATTAAGATAAATCCCATTGCAAAGATTTGTATATAACTGTCCATTTAACAAAGACGATTAACCTTCTGTTCATTAAATTGAAACAGGATAATTGTTGTATGTAAAATGAGAGACATCAAATATGGACACTATTTAAATCCCATCACATCAACCTGTAACAAATTACAATATCTAAAGTAGTCAATAATTTGATTACAAATTGAAATGAACAAAAACTTGAACAAAAGTATGATATATTGAAGCTAAATCCGTACAAACATCTACTTTCATTCGAGTCTGAATACTCATCAATCCATATTATCTGCTCCCAAGCAACAATTGTCTTTGTTTACAAAAACAATACATATATAAAGGTCACAGGATCAAAACATTCCTGTGGAAATTATCAAAGCTGTTGAAAAAATTATGGGAATACAATCTCCCAAATTCCTGTTCCTATCTAAAACTAACAGCCCAATCCAAAACTATGTAAAAACAAATCATGTTCAAAGATGCCACTATTGATCCAATTTCCTTTGAAATTCGTGTGTACCTATAAATGCACAAAAATACCTGATTTCAGATTGTGTTTAGTTGTAAAATCAACAAAAATTCAAATTTTTATGACTAGCTACAGAATCTCACGATTCTGTAGCTAGTTATTATTTACAAACATAATCGTATTATATGAATTCAATCATAACAGAAATAGATGCGATTGAGAAAACTAATCCTTTATGCTAATTCAAAGCAAACAAAATCATTCTTGAAATACCATACCTCGGTTTCAGGGATTTGATTTGATCAAGTTATTTTTGAATTAACAATGGCAGTGGCCGCCTCTACATTTTTATAAACAACAGAGCCTGTAGTCTTCTGCCTTTTATCATTAGCTAGCAACTTGTCGTTTTATTTGGCTAGCACATTTACTCAGTCCTCCATCCATCGAATGTAAGTGAAAATTGCTGAGTGACTACGAGGTTGAAACCCTCGAAATTCTCAATAAAAACCAACCAACGATTCCTCTCTAGGTCCTCTCAAGCGTTATCAAACAACAACAACATTTGGACACCGTTGGGCTCGATTATCACTACAGGAGCCATAGCTGATAGCATAAAATCAACAGGGTAATCGGCGAGGGGGTTTGACAGGGTAGATACAGAACCATTTTTCCTGCAGCTTCTCCAAAACAGGAAAAGGCAACCCGAAATGAAAGACATAGCGTTAATGCTTATGCGTGCGAGGGTGGTGTAGTAATTTGGGACCATGAAAAACTATCATGTCGGTTGTACAATCAACGAGACCTATTCAAATCACAAAAGTGCATATCCAAAAAATATTTTAACCAAATGAATTATCACATAACCATTGAAAACCATGGTATTCATAACCGAAAATCGATCTGAATGTTAAATAAACAATGTCATTTGCACGATTTTAAAAGAAACACCAATATGTCGAATATTGCATCGATGATTACATCAAAGACACCAACATGTAAAATGAACCATGATTTGACCCAAAATTAATGTGTTCAATAAAACCATTGCATCAACGAACTTATAAATCGAAACCATATTAACAAAAGTCAAAAGCAAAGTGAGTGGTGGTTTGGTGTTTTGATAAATGTGTGACCAGTGGTGAGTTGGAGGTAAAAGAGTTATGACCACATATAACTCCAGAAGATGATTTTAATTCCATCAACATGAATCCCAACTGTAGGTTTTCACACTTGCAGTCGTGAAAATGAAAACGAAAAGCAGGTATGCGAAAGCGAAAGATAATAGTGTCATTTTTTTTTTAAATTGCGACGAGTATTGAGGGTTCAAAACCCTTGTGTAGGCAGCTTGTAAGGAAAATATAGGAATGAAAATGGCTGAAAACAAGAGAAAACCCGATATTTCCCACATTTTTCTTATTGATACAGAATCTACCATGCTGGGGGGCATTCCTCTTTCTCCCGTGAAACCCCCTCCAAGCAATGAGGCCATCCTTTTTGATTGGGGTGCGCTAACTGGACCTCGTCTTCCCTCTCACATTCCTTTCCAGATTATAGTATAGGTTTGTGATCAGGACATTCCTCAATTGCTGATAGATGAAGGTGCATCCATTAGTATTTTTTCCTCTGTTGCTTGGCATGCTTTGGGTTGTCCTCAGCTTGCGCCGGTTACACAGAATCTATTATCTTTTAACAAAAGAACTAGTCAACCTTTAGTGACCCTTCCTCAGTTTCCGGTAACTTTGGGAGGGAAAACTGTCTTTATTTATGTCATGGTAGTCTGAGACCCCTTGGATTTATCTTTACTCCTTGGGCGAGATTATGTCTATTCCATGAAAGATGTTGTGTCCACTCTTTTTCGTGTGATATCTTTCCCTCACGATGGAAGAATTGTGACTATTAATCAACTTTACTTCATCGGTCTTGACTGGATTACCTCCCTGAATGGTTCTTATATGAAGACAGTATCGCCCCCGCCGCATGTCAATTATGTGGCGTTGTCTCCCATGAATTCAACTTCTGATGATTTGGATCTAGTAGTTGACATGATGATCTCTTCGGTAGGGCTATTGGAGCCTGATCTGCTTACCACTGTCGCATCCCTTGACATGTGTTCCTTCCAGAGTGATTTTCTTCCATCTAGTGAAGCTCTTTTGGAAGCCATGACTGAGTTTTGTCCCTTGACATGGTGTCCTTCCAGAGTGTTATTCTCTTGGAAGCCATGATCAAGAAGATTCCACGAGCACAATTTCTCTTCTTTTTAGCAAGCTCGTTAAAAAAATAAATAGAGGTCACAAGCACAGTTTCTCTTCTCTGTGGCGAGATCGTTAAAAAATGAAAAAGAGGTCATGAGCATAGTTTCTCCTCTCTTTGGCAAGATCGTTAAAAAAATGAAACAAAATCTTTGAGCATAGTTTTTCCTTTCTGTAGCAAGATCTTTAAAAAATGAAACAGAAATCTGGGGATTAAACTTGGATCCGTGAGCATAGTTCTTTTCCTATGTCAAGCTCATTAAAAAATGAAACAGTCACCTCTCCTGTCAGGTTGAGTCTTTCACTAGATCTCGTAGATGTCGAGTCGAGTCTTTCATTAGCTCTCGTATTTGAACCTTCATTTCATCCACATGTATCCGTTTTCTCCATCTAGTACAAATATTGGTGACAACCTCAAAGTCGGTGAATGAATTGAAGCTTGGGGGGCATGTCTCTAGCCTTTGATGATCATTCTGGAGTTAAGCCACTAGATTTTTAAACTGGGGGCATACCAAGCTTAGTCTTTGTTCTTTCTCGTGCTCGTAAATACATGAGAATGTAACTGGGTAAAATTTTATCTCTTTTTCAGACCCGCATGGATACACAAAAAATGAACCCCCTGGAGTCTTCTTTAAACTCTTTTCACACTCTATAAACGTGAAAAGATTGCCAAGTGATCTTGCTTCCTTTCCCACTCATTAAAAGGTTTGAAAGGGAGTCTTTCGAGTGATAATTTATATCCTTTTTGGCCTCGCGAGACTAACATTACGAAAAAGGACAACATTGGAGTTGTTTTTAAGTTGTTTTCAGACTCTTTAAATATGAAAAACCACCGAGTTTACCTTCTCTGGACTCATTAAACAATCATACATTGAAGGGCCCATACGGGATCAAACCCTTACTTCTTCCAGTTCGTTAAACAAAGGAAGAGGGAATTATCGAAGGTGAGTTATATCGAGCATGTCTTACCCTCCTCGAGCTCATTAAATAAAAATGAGGTACTCATCTATCTGGATGGGGGAAAAATTGAAAGAAGCAAGCCGAGCAGTTTTTTTGAGAACACTACCAGTAACTCTTATGGTCGCCCTTGAACACGACACTTTGTCTTTGCACGCATTAAAATCCATTGAACCTCTGCACTGAGCCAATCCTCCGAGTTTCTTTTACTCCTTTGGTTCACCTGACGAAAGTCACTGTATCCACTGAATTATCATGTTTTGGTCCATGTCAAGTTTCTGCTGTTGTGCCTCAATGTTCAAGGGAAGTATCTGCCTCAAGATTCAGCCATAAAAAATATCTTGTTTCAATACCCATGTCATTCCATGTTCATTTGATATATCAATTACATCTCTGTGTCAGTTTTGTGTCGTTGATGGGGGATACATCTAGGCCCTCCTTCGACGAGTCTATTCCTATCGAATTCAACACATTGTTCGAGAACTAGACTTAGAAAATAGTTAGTACCTTGGGACCTGCATGCCTCAATGGCAGGCCTCCTCACGTTCGACAATGGGTTTACATCATTGACCTCTAATCGGATGATTCCATGGATGTTTGAATTCATCTCATCTATTCACATTCGTTGAAATGTACTAGAGTACCTTGGGAATCATTGACATCAATGGTGATCTCCCTCGCGCTTGTTAATGGTTTACCTCATTGATCGGTAATCAAGTGGTTTCTTCCATGTTCGAAATCAGGACATCCATTCACATGGTTAGATTCGTACTACATATGGATCGGTAAGAAGACCCTGGGTTGAGTCATCACCCTTATGTATACTTTTCCCAGGTTGCGAAGGAGTTCTTTTGAACTATGACACATATACTGTTACATAGATCCACTTTGTATTGGTCGTGGCTATGCCTTGTCATCTCATAGATCCACTGTGTATTCTTCATGGATATGATCATTTCAGATCATAGGAGTATAGATCCACATTGTAGCTGTAGTGGCTATACCATTTTGTCAATATAATTATGGATCCACAGTGTATTTTATGGCGGCCATACCTAAAAAGTCATTATCACTCAAGCATAGGTATGCCTGCCTTGGGTTTGAAACATGTCATAATATTTGTTTGATGGTTGTGTGCATATTTTTATGGTTTCTCTGCATCCATACCCTTGCTCAAAAAAGTCTACAAAGTACTTCAGTCATCATCATCTTCTAACTTTGTACTTTGGGGGGCAATCTATTACACCTCAAAATTACTCACTCTGATAGTGTCGCAAGTGTCGTCATTACGAGTGTTGTAAGTGTCACATCTTGACCACAAGTGTTGCAAGTTTCAAAAACACCATATTTCCATCTTGCATATGTTGTTCCTCTAACGATATCATAAAGACACTTAAGACACCTCAAAGGGTGGTTTGGAAGAAGAGAAATCACTTGACAGGAAGTACAAACCTTTTTCCATGGAAAAAACACTCAAAAACTGAATTTTGGATTGGAGCACTCCCCTACCCACTGTCAGGGAGTGCTAGTGCTCCCTGAGCCTCTTTGGGGGAGTGATTGAGCACCCTGTGCACCCTTTTGGGGGAGAGCTACCCTTTTTTTAGCAAATTCTGGGTTTGTTGAGGCAAATAAGGGAAGAATCCCTCAATTCTTGAAGGTAGTTGGATTCAAATAGATGGTCAAGGCATGATCCTAGGGGATTTACTCAACTAAAGGAGAGGAATCCTCAACTTATCCCAAAGATATCTCAAGTGGTTGGAGCTCTCCAAGTTTATATAAGGAGGCTTTCTCATGGTGAAAGGTACATGGAGTGGAGAATAAAGTTTGATACCAAACTTATGATCCTGTAAGTGGTATTGACGGAAAACAAGGAAGATTGAGAATTATACCTAACTTATGATCTCATAAAAAGGTATTGACAATGGAGATTGAGAATTACATCAAACTTATTATCTCATGAGTGAGATGTCATCAAAGAAAACAATGGAGATTATTTGAGCAAAGGGGTTGGACAAGGAGAACTGGAAGAAGCTGCTGCACCTTCATTCAAAGGATTGTAAGTACTTTACTTGTTCTCATTAATAATCAATGCTTTGCCTACTTCTTTCAAACTTGTGCTTGTTCCATATATGTTTGTCTGCAGTAGATGGATCTATTTTTGAGCTAATCTTAGTAGAGTAGGAAGTCTTTTGTACCTTTGTTTGTTTTCCAGGACCTATTAGGGAGCTCAGGATTGAAGCTCAACCTAGACTTTGCAAGGAGAAACATCACTAATAAGGTACATATCTTTCTGCTTCTCTTTCATTTATTAGATTGGTTAAATCTAAAAGGAAGTCAGTGTCCATGTTAAGCACTTTTCTGTCTTGGCCTTAAGAGTCTAGAGACCAAGAGGGAATCCACTTGTCTACAGGGGGATTCACCTACAATATCTATCTAAATATATCAAAGAACTTAGCAAAGAATCACATCAATGCATCAGAACAAGGCACAAAGCGGACAACACAAGATTTACATGGTTCACCCCCACCCTGGGGCTACATCCACCAACTCTTCTTCTCTATTATTGTCGGCCAAGCAGTTACAAGCACATAGCCACCAAACCCTACTACGCACAAGACAAAATATCTTCCCAACTTGCTAGATCCTTCTTCCTTGCATTATACCACAAAACCCTCCTACAACTTCTTACATTAACTTGCACTCAGCTTCTGCAAGTCTCATATAGGCGCTAAGCTCTTACAGATCTTACTTGCACTTAGCATACATCACATAGACATGCTTTTTGACTCTTTTCTTACATTGCCTATCCTTCTATTTATATATGAAAAATGGGCCTAAGCGTGGGTAAACCCATAGGCCAACATCCCTTTCCCATTACATATTCCCCAAAACCCAAAAAGGGACCCAAAAGTGGGTCGAAATTATGCAATCTCCACTTCGTCTGGCGCTGCATCTTCGAAAGGCTGTCGAAGTCCCAAAAATGGTAAAATATGACCAAGTTCTCCCAAAACTTGGTCAAGGTCCAACACGTGACACATGGCATCTGTGCTTTAACTTTTGACTTATTTGACCAAAACTTTGACCGTCCATAACTTCTTCATACAAACTTCGTTTGAGGCGATTTCTGCACCATTGGAAAGCTATCGCTGATATATATGCAATTAACTAGTTTTAAAGAGAATTTGAGAGAGTAAAATTTTGATCATTTATGGGTCCTTTTAGTCCTCTATGAGTGTTTTAGATCTTCTTGGATCTCTCTGAGCATTCTTGGATCCTCTTGGATTATTCTTGAGCATTATGGATCCTCCTGGATCACACCTCACTACTAAAGAGATTTTGGACCTCCAAAAGTATGGATTATTCAGAAACAAAGTGAGAATGCTTTGGCCTCACTTGTTGAGTATCATCCATCCTTCCTGATTGGATAATGAGCACCTGACTCACCATAATGATAACAAATATTGAAGAAACATTGCTGACCAAGCTAACCATTCCCTTAAATTTATAAAATCCATCATTCATTGTTGTAGTATCCAACCATAATCCACTGATTAATAATAAACTAAATAGGAAAAATGAATATACAAATGTGAAAGAGAATGAACTGTCAACATATTTTCCCTTCTTAAAAGGAACATCATCAACCAAAGGACATGTTCCGCTTTCAACTGTATGCTATAAATATAGATCCTAGATACTAGCATTAGCTAGCATGTGCCCTGTAGTGACAACTATAAAATTTGTCTTCAACTGATGAGATCTCACAATGAACTCAATCCCATCCTTGAAGAGATGATTCTTGTTCTATTCCCTATAGAAAATGGCCTTGCTATCATACAAGTATGGACTTCCCAAAACCATCCTGCAAATGTCAAGTGGAACCACGCCCAACTCTACCTCATCAATGAAGTTGGATGTGATCGTAAACTGTAACCTACATTTCTTAGTTACCTTTACCTAATCATTATCACAAATCCAACCCAAAGGATATGGTCTCAGATGAGGCCTGGTTTCCAATCCAAAATTTTGAACAACTTGCTCTGAAACGAGATTTACTTGTGATCCACTATCAACAAGTATATCAATCTTATTGTGCTTTGAGATAACTCTTAAATGAAACAGGTCATTTATTTTCCTTCCATTAGGGATTACTTTAGATTTTGCAGAAGAATTATGTGAATTGAAACTTGCAACATAATATTTACCTTTGATTCTCATAGATGTAACCCAAGTTTCATCCTCAACCTCTAATCCAAGATCCTATACTATGGTTATGGTCTTATTTTTACCCTTCCTAGATTGAGTCCACTTTGGATTCAGTTTTGGATGCAACTTCCAACAATGATTCTCATCATTCCCTTTCTTCTTGCAATGAGAACATGTAGGATTTTCTATTCATCCTTTCTCACTGTAGCTATCTTGTTACTCTTCCCTTTTCCCTTCGACTACTCCTTGAATTCACATGCCTCCTCTGACACATCCTCAACATGTTTTCCTTTGATAGCTTCAAGATGAGTAGCTTGTACCAGTACTTTGTCAACATTAATAGGATTAAACATCAATATATTATGGAAAATATATGAGTGCATACCACCAATATACTTTAAAAGAGTCTCAGGAGTATGTAATGGAATTGTCAAAGATAATGCATCCCTCTTAAATTATTGTGTATAAGCTTGAACATTTTTCCCTTTTTCTTGTTTCAGATATTTCCAAGCAATCATTGATATTTGCATATAAGTATGGATTATTTAGAAACAAAGTGAAAATTCTTTCACCTCACTTGTCGAGTATGATCCATCCTTCCTTCTTGGATAATGAGGACCTGAATCACCATAATGATAATGAAGACTGAAGCAACACTGATGAACAAGTTAACCATTCCATTAAATTCACAAACTCTGCCATTCATTGTTGCAGTAGCCAACCATAATCCATTGATTAGTAATAAAATGAACAAGAAAACTAAATATACAGATGCGAAAGAGAATGAACTATCAACATATTTTCCCTTCTTAATAGGAACAACATCAACGAAAGGACCTGTTCCACTTTCAACTTTTTGACGGGCGAAACAGTCCATCCGTCAACTGGGAGAGTGGAACCGGTCCGGGGTTGTCTAAATAACCCAAGCCGTTTGGTATGGACCACCCTGACGAGTTTAACGGCTCCGTTGGCCGCTCTGAGGTCTCGTAAAGAAACCAAAGAGAAAGTGATCTGAGTTAAATAATCTAAACTAAGGAAACTAGAAACTAATAAAACAAACTAAAATAAACTAACTAACTAAATAAAAAGAAATCAAACTAAATTAGAGGAAACTAGAAACTAATAAAAACAAACTTAACTTAACTATACTAATCTAACTATAAACTACTAACTATTATATATTTACAAGATACTAACTATGATTATAATAACTCAAGTCAACTGCCTAATTATCAGCTATGTTATTCCTTATTCACAAATGTACACTATGGACAAACTACAGATTTGATTAAAACCTGCAAAACTCATGTGATCGCTGCCCTAAGACAACCAAGAATCTCTTTTTTTATCTTTTATGTTTTATGAAAAGGAAACAAAAACTACTGAAATTAAACAATCTAATCTATCTTACTGATATTAAACAATGTAATATAAATCTAATTAAACTATCATTTACATTAAACTATTTAACATAAACAGTAAACACCTAACTAATTGACCTGGATACGCTCCAAGTCTGT